>CM024754.1:140299443-140505183 GCA_014218235.1 Colocasia esculenta
ATCAAGAAAACCCCTATGAATTATTGAAAAACAAAAAGCCAACTGTTTCCTATTTTAATGTCTTTGGGTGCAAATGCTATGTACACAATAATAACAAAGAAAACCTTGACAAGTTTGATGCTAAGAGTCAGGAAGCTATCTTCCTTGGCTATTCTGAAGTGTCAAGGGCCTTCAAAGTGTACATAATGAAAACCAAATCTGTTGAAGAATCTCCACATGTTATTTTTATGAAAATTCCTTTTCCACTAATGATTCTAAATCTTGCAGGGAAAAACAAGACAATGAAGAGGATGACCTCATTGTGGATTCTTCACCAACCGTTGAGGAGATTAATAACATTGAAGAAAACCTGAACAACAACTCACATCTCCAAATGGTTCAGGTAATACTGATTCAAGTGGGTACTTCTCAACAGGTAATTTCTGAACCTCGATTTCTAAGAGATCACCCATTAGACAGTGTGGTTGGCAATCTAAATGATAGAGTTAGGACCAGATCATCCTTTGCAAAACATTGAAGAAGACTCACTAGCTCTAATTCCCAAATTGAACCCAAGTCAATTGATGAAGCCTTATCCAGTTTTGATTGGATTAATGCTATGCATGATGAACTTCATCAATTGAAAGAAATCAAGTGTGGGAATTAGTGCCTAGACCTAGTGACCAAACAGTGATTGGCACTAGATGGGTTTTCAGAATAAATTGAATGAAGCTGGTCAAGTAATAAGAAACAAAGCTAGGCTAGTTGCAAAGGGGTATAACCAAGAATTTGGAATTGACTTTAAAGAATCTTATGCCCTGTAGCTAGACTAGAAGCTGTGAGAATTTTCCTTGCTTTTGCATCCTCCATGAAATCAAAGTCTTTTAAATGGATGTTAAAGTGCATTCTAAATGGATATATAAAGGAAAATGTGTTTGTTGAACAACCTCCTGGATTGATAATGAAAAATATCCTAACCATGTTTTCAAGTTTAATAAGGCACTCTATGGTCTTAACAAGCTCCAGAGCTTGGTATGATCGTTTGAGTCCTTTTTACTTGAAAAAGGATATTCTAGAGGTAATGCTGATCAAACATTGTTCACAAAAACAGTAAAAAATCAAATAATTGTGGTCCAAATTTATGTTGATGACATAATTTTTGGCTCCACCAATAAAGGCCTTGCACTGAATTTTCAAATCAAATGCAGAATGAATTTGAAATGAGCTTAATGGGAGATTTAACATTTTTTGGGATTGCAGGTTAACCAAACGAATGAAGGAATCTTCATCAGTCAAACTACAATGTAAGGAGCTACTGAAAAGGTTTGACTATCAGAACCTTAAACATTCAAGCACACCCATTGCCAATAAATGTTAAGCTAGAAGAAGACCCATCTGGTAAGTCAGTAGATCCAAAAACCTACAGAGGTATGATTGGCTCTCTGCTCTACCTTACTACTTCTAGACCTGACATTCAGTTTTGTGTGTGCTTATGTGCTAGATTCCAATCAAATCCTAAAGAAAGTCATATGCTTGCTGTGAAAAGAATTTTTAAATATCTTGTTGGAACATGTGACTTAGGAATTTGGTATCCTGCTGGTTGCAAGTTAGAATTGTTTGCCTATTGTGATGCTGATTATGCTTGGTGTAAGTTAGATAGAAAAAGCACAAGTGGCTTGTGTGTATTTCTAGGTGGGTGCCTTATTTCTTGGGCTTCTAAGAAGCAACATTCAGTTGCTCTGTCAACAGCAGAGGCTGAGTATGTTGCTGCAGGTAGATGTGGAACTCAGATTCTCTGGGTGAAACATCAACTTCTTGATTACAACTAAGATTTAAGGTGTGTACCCATCCTATGTGATAACACAAGTGCAATCAACCTTTCTAAAAACCCCATTCAGCACTCCAAAACAAAACACATTGAAATTAGGCATCATTTCTTGAGAGATGAGGTTGCAAAGAAATCTTTTGAACTCCATTTTATTGAAACTGAAAAACAAATTGCAGATATATTCACAAAACCCCTTCCTGAAATAGATTCTCATCTTTAAGGAGAGAACTTGGTCTTTGTAAATGTCCACCTTCTTGATCTCTCTTAAGGTTTGGGTTGAGTGCTATGCATTACCTAAGGGGGAGTTCTTTGCATTTCATATTTCCTTGCTTCCTCAAGATACATTGTTCATATCTCTCTCATTTTCAATTCTATTTCCTTTTTTTACAATAAATTCTCCACTTCTGATTGTGTTGAAACTTCTTGGTATATCAAATAGTGATTTGGAGAAGGAAAGTTATGCTTGTCTGGATACTTTCACTATGCGTGAGAACATATCTCCGCCAAGTACTAAGAAGTTAATATGCAATAATTGAGGGGGAGCTTTTATTGTTCAAAAAGAAATTCTTTTCTCTGATTTCAAAACTTGCACAGTTTTAACTTCCACTTCTTTTTGCTAATGAATCTTCAACTCTTATTGTATTGAAATCTCTTGGTATATCAAATGGTGACTTGGAGAAGGACAAGTTATGCTTGTCTGGACACTTTCACTATGCGAGAGTATGTGTCTCCGCCAAGTACCAAGAAATGGATATACAGTTGTTGAGGGGGAGTCTTTGTTGACCAAGAAGAAATTTCCTTCTGATTTCAAAACTGCATATCTTTATTATGATGACAAATGGTTGAAATCATCATCTCAGGGGGAGCTAGAAAATTCACAAGTCACCTTTTTGCAAATTTCAAAACCCTTCTTGCATTTCATCAATTCCTTGCATGATGTCCTCATTCTAAAGTCTAGAGTCTCAAAATGAACCTTGAGTGATCCATTATATTTTTACTAATCAACTTTCCACTATGTCTCTCAATCCACAGAAATTCAGATCTCTTCCTAAACTAAATAACAATTTGTGTATTGAACTTAAAACATTTCCTTGTTTGCAACTGATGACTGGATGTATTTGAATTCTATCTCACAAACTCTCCAAAATCTTATAAATCCCAAGCAATGGCATTTGTGCTGAGAAACTGCACACCTTCACAATGAATGAAGTGCTATGTATGTCATGAGGCATCTATTGCTAACTCTGTTCAAAGGGGATCCAAATTGAAAATAACCTCAAAATTCAAGCAATTATGTGCTATGCTTTTGATGATGACTGAGTAACTGGAAATATTGGCGTCTAAAAACGTATATTTTCATGTCAAAAGGTCATCATTTACCCCTTTGAGACTTGACAATGACTAAATCTTGAGTATCCAGGGACTATGGTGTGTAAAAAGCACTAGTACTTGAGTGAAAGAGATTTACATCATTTGATAGTTTGTTAAAAGAACAAAAATGAAATTATTGGAGATTTGTTTAGAAACAATCATCTTCCTCCTTCATCAAGTTGTTCTTTAAGTTTGTGTTTTACTTTCAACACAACTGTGTTTAGTCTAGATGATATCTTTAATTCTTGCAAATTGAGAACATGGTAGATTTTGGTTTATTGTTAGATACATTATATCCCTCAATTTATCATTTTGTTGATTCAGTCTTGGAATGCTAATATCCTGTTGGAAATTGTGTGTGAATACTTGAACTGTAATGAATTTTTGCAAAATACAACAAATGAATTTTTAGGCCTCTTAAAAATCCTTGAAATGATAATTCCTCTCATTATTTATCATTATAAAGATGTCCTCAAATTTCTCAAAAATTTCCTCTCAAAAATTCAAATTTCTCTCAAAGGCTGTGTCGACACAATCCTCTCTCGTGTCGACACACAACCCCAATCAGGTCGCACACCCTTCCTCATGTGTCGACACTGCCTTCTTGCCAGAACCCTTTCAAACCTTTCAGGTTCACCTTAAACCCTTGTTGTTCCTGCGGGGCAGTGTACCACTGCATCCCTTTTTGGCATCAGGTCGACCCGACGGCCAAACTCTCACCTTTCCGGCAAGAAATTTTCCCCATTTCTCTCTAACTCTCATCCCCCTTCAATCACCTCTCCAATCTTCCATCTCCTCTCTGAAATTCCACTCCTTCCTTGCACCATGGTCCGCAAGATGGGTCCCCGCCGTGGCGCAAGGTCTCAGGCTTCTTCAAGGCAGGTTCCGGCACAGATTCCGGTTGAACAGATTGAAAGAAGAACCAAGCGAAGAAATGATCCTGCAGAGCATCCAGGATCCTCTTCTGCACCTCTCAGAGCTTCAAAGAGAGGTAGGACCTCCAATACTGGCAGAGGTAGACAAGTTTCAAACCCTAGATCAGATATTTCGGGCGATTCCTCTGACCATCCTGAGGAATCATCTTCGTCTTCCTCTACTGAGTCTCAAGAGGATATACCCTCAGAATCCGTCAGTGCTGCCAAACTGATTTTGAAGCCTAGAATTCTTGACCTTTCTGACACCCAATTAGCAGACTCTCTCCCAGAAATTCAAACCTATTTCTCCTTTCAATCTTGGATACCTTTTATTTCTGAATTTCAAGTCTGCTATCCAAGGTTAGTTAGAGAGTTCTACAAAAACCTCACCTGCACAGAAGAAGGTTTTAAATCCAAAGTCAAAGGGATAGAGATAGACATGCCAACTGATGTAGCAGCCTCCATTTTCAAAGTGCCAGATGAGGGGGCTGACTACCATGAATTTGAATTTGACTTACATGAAGCCTACTCAATCTTGACAGGCCATCCTGCAGATCCATCAGATCCTAAACAAACCTATGTGACAAGGTTTAATGCCAACTCATTTCCACCTGTATTAAGGGTAATTCACCACATCTTGACAACCATAGTTACCCCTCAAGGTGGTGGGAGGGATAGATTGACAGATATCCAGAGATTCATACTCTATTGCATGGTCAAAGATATCAAGGTCAACTTTCATGTGATTCTTTATCAAATCATTTCTGAAACTACAAGAGCAGACCTCAAGAGATCTCTACCTTATGGAGCACATCTGACGTCAGTGTTCAAGCACTTTGGTGTGCCATTGGAAAATGAAAAATTCCAATCCATTCCCAAGTCAAACATCTACACTTTCAAGAATATCCAGAAGTTATGTGATTCAGATTGGAGGGAAATCAAATTAGAAGAGGACCAGCTGTGGTTGAGGCTCCTCCAGTTCAAGAGGAACAGCCTCAAGTTCAAGGGGAACAGCCCAACCTCAGGAGGATCAGCTCAGGCTCAAGGGATCAGCCCAAGTACAAGAGGAACAGCCTCCAGCTGAAGGGGACCAGCCCCTAAGTCAAGAGGATCAGCCTCCTATGCATGAGGATCAGCCTCAAGTTGCTAATGAAGGTGATAGTCCTTCCATGCTCCTCTCTCACCTCAGCTTCCTCATTTTTCTCCACAACACTCATTCCAACCATCCACATCTTCTGGTGGGCCTCCTGTTCCACCAGAATTGATATCATTCCTCAATGACAAATTTGAATCCTTCAACTCCTCACTTCAATCCATGTTCACATCTTTGAGCTACAGATTCAAAGACTGGAAAACACAGTTTCTGCCAAATTTATTGAACAGAAGGCAGCTTCAGATTATGCCGCTCAAAGGTTCAATAGGTGATTGGCACATTGGCAGATGCCTCTCTACAGCTAAAAGAGCATCAAGACAAGTTGGAGATAGTTATGAAGGGAATATTGACAAATTCCCAAGCAGATGTCTTCAACACCAACCAAACATTGCATGAAATTTCCAGCCAAATGTCATTTGCTCATTTTGTAGATGATTTGGAAAGTATGAGGAATTTTAATGAGCACTAGACAAGCAGCTTACAGCATTGACCATGGAATCAAGATAAGCAAAGACCTGGTTGGTCAGCTGGCTCATCAGTTCTCAACCTGTTTCAGATGAACTGAAAAGAACTCAGAGCACCTGATAGAGCATTTGATAAAATGGAGCATTATCTTCACACTCCGCTGACAACTACCATGAAAACATCAAGTCCAGCATGAAGTCAAGGACAAAAGATTGTCAGACATTGAGATGCTTCTAGCTCCAATCCTCCTCCTCCTCCATCTTAAACCTAATGTACATTTTTTTGATAATGTCAAAGGGGGAGAAGAATGAATGAATTGATGTAATATCTTGATGTAATGACCTTTTGATGAATGAAATGATGAAATGAAATGGTTGTTTGGCTTCAATTGGCTTCAATACAAACTTTTGTCTTTGTGTGTGAATACTTGTTCAATTGTTGACTTGTGTGCACAAAACTTCCAATTTCAAGTAACATTGTATCTCACAAAAATATCATCAATTGTTACTGAACAATATCAAAAGGACATTGACAAGTATGAACAAAAAGAAAAACAAAAACTTAAACAATAAAAATTGCTTAAAAAATCACACTTCATCAAAACCACATTCAAATATGGATTTAATGTTGTCATCATCAAAAAGGGGGAGATTGTTGGATGAATGCAAATTCATATCATTTCCCTCTATTTTGATGATGACAAGAAGTGTTCTTAAAGCAATTTAATTGAAGCATGTCAAAAAAATCATACCTGAAATTCATGTTCAAAAAGTATTTTGCAAATCACATTTATCATTTATAGTCATGATACATCATTTAACTAATGATATATGTGTTATTTTTTCAGGAACAAACATTTTATGCAAAAGTGTGTCGACACACCATCAATGGTGTCGACACATCAACACAGATTCAAAGAGAAATTGTGTAAAAATGTCAAGAGTGTGTCGACACATGTCAAGAGTGTGTCGACACGAGTGGCAGTTTTCCAGAGATCAGGGTACCCAGGTCGACACACTCCCAGGGCAGGTCGACACTAGACCCAGTTCCCAGAACAGCCAGTTTGAGGAATTGGGACAGCATGTCGACACACTCAAGAGCAGGTCGACACGAGACCTCTCTCCCAGAACAGGTTTTTCTATCTTTGGGACAGTGTGTCGACACAACCACCAGGGCAGGTCAACACACTACGGAAACTTTTCATCCTAAGAGCTGATGGCTGCCACGTGCCTTCTAGGGCGATCAGAATCTTCTTGGAAAGCGTGCCCTTGTACCCCAAGAGGGTATCTTTGGAATCTTAAGGGTATAAAAGGTCCTTTTGGCCTGCCTTCAAAGAAAGACCCAACCAACCTCTTAGAGCCTCCTGAAAAATTCCTGGCGGCCATAAGAGTTCGTGTCTCCCTCCTCTGCCTTCCTGGAGTCTCCTGAAGACCTCTTCTCACCAATTCAAGGTTGTGAGAATTGTGGTTTGATCTTTAAAGAAGCCTCTGAAGCATCTCAAGGAAGCAGATCAAGTAGAAGCCATCGTTGGAGAAGAATTCAAGGAAGGTCCAACCTCCCAGATTGCAGAGGCATCGTCTTGGACTTCATGTTTACAAGCTCTCCCAATCCAAGCTTCTACAAGGGAGTACACTTGAAGAACGAAGCCATTCAATACATTTTACTTACTTCTGTTCTTCTGAGATATCTCTTGAGATTATGCAAGTGCTTTGCATAATTCTCATTAGTGTTCTCAA
Organism: Colocasia esculenta; assembly: GCA_014218235.1. Lineage (NCBI taxonomy): Eukaryota > Viridiplantae > Streptophyta > Magnoliopsida > Alismatales > Araceae > Colocasia > Colocasia esculenta. The sequence goes on from CM024754.1 coordinate 140,306,890, forward strand.
TTTCGACTAGATCTGTTGCTAGGAGATCTTGTCTTAAGTTGGTGTCTAGCAAGTCTATGTGTGAGCCTTGTGCTCAGGTTGTTGTGAGCCGGTGTGCTCAGTTGAGTTGTCAAACTCAAGTGTGGGTTGAGCAGTCTTGCTCAGTTGTTCTAGAGTAGTCTTGCTTGTTGGACGAGCCCATTACCGTTGCACCAAAAGCTCGAGCTGGTAGTGAAGGCGGTAGCCAAATCTTTAAGGTGGAAGCGCAAAGCACCACGTCAACGCTGTGGTCGGCATGAGGGGCTTCGCCACAGGGTTTACCCCTGCGGCGGGTTGGGTTGCCAGCCCCGATGTCACTATGCTGCCCCATAACAGCATAGTGGCAGCGATTCCCTAAGGGAGTCGATGGCAGTTAACCAACAAACTCCCCCCCAGCGGCACCCGGGGGAATCGAACCCGCAACCTCGCTCTGATACCACTTGTTGGACCGAGCCCCTTACCGTTGCACCAAAAGCTCGAGCTGGTAGTGAAGGCGGTAGCCAAATCTTTAAGGTGGAAGCGCAAAGCACCACGTCAACGCTGTGGTCGGCATGAGGGGCTTCGCACAGGGTTTTACCCCTGCGGCGGGTTGGGTTGCCAGCCCCGATGTCACTATACTGCCCCATAACAGCATAGTGGCAGCGATTCCCTAAGGGAGTCGATGGCAGTTAACCAACACTACTTTCTCTTCTTTTCATCTACCCACTCCTCCATCCTTCATAACCATCATTCCGGAGGGTGCTCGTGTTCAAGGTCACATCATACAGGACATCAAAGATGAATTTGAAGAAGCAATCCTTCATTCAGTCCTGTCTGTGTCCTCCCATGTTCATAGGAGTAGTTCTTCCAGTCCTGCCCCCAACAAGAGAAAAGTCTCTAAAGACATTGCTCTCTCTTCTGAACCTAGATTTCCTCCCCTTTGGTTCTCTCTTTCAGTCCTGCCCCCAACAAGAGAAAAGTCTCTAAAGACATTGCTCTCTCTTCTGAACCTAGATTTCCTCCCGTTTGGTTCTATCTTTCTGTTGAAAATAGAAGGAGATCCCTCTATTGTGAATATCTTCAGAAGTGTACATTTGCTGCAATTTTGGCCTCCCTCACCTTAACCTCACAGAACACCTCACCATTGTTCTTCCTCTCTCTCCAATATCCAAATCAGGTCAGTTCAAAATCTTCTCCATAGCTGAATCTAAGACTGAAAACCAGTGGGCTCGGGGCCATCAATCTCTCTACAGGAATTTTGTGGTTGCTAGATCTGACAGGTTACCACCCTCAAACCACCAACTCACACTATCTGAGTGGTTAGTTATTCACCATAGGAATACTTGGGGTTCCCTCATCCTGAGGGAAATCAAGTTGATCCGGCATTTCCAAATGTTTCAAGACTATATAGGTTTATCAACAAACTAGCAGAAATTCAGCTTGGTCAGTTCAGGGGAGCCATTGCACAACTCAGGATTGAAAATCCTATCAACACTTCCCTTCAGGTAGGCTTTGCTACCCTTCAGTTGCCAGAGGTTGTCCTCCACCCAAGCTTCATTCCTCGCTCATGGACTCTGTTGTGGGTCTAATAATCTTTGAATGATTTGCCAGAGTTATGGCCAGAATCACAGTCTGCCAGGGTGCTCCTCTTGCCTTTCACCAATTTCTATTCCGGAAGTATCACAAGGGTTTTATCAAGTCTGATGTCCTTGCTCCCCTTCTGTTGAAGTGAAAGGCTCTCACCATGTGAATGGGAGAAGCACTATCATCAAGATGCTCAGAAGTTGTACACCTTGAACTCTTATTTGTTCAAATCAGGTAAACCTTCTCTTTGTAAGGCCCTCGAATTTTGCTCTTATTTAATTGTTTGGTTGTATAGTGTTTGGATGCATAGTGTGCATAGTTATGTGAACAAATAAATATATACATATGTGTGTATTCTTATACATATTATAATTAAGTAAAGTTGTGCATGTATATGTATATATGATTATTTAACTATGTACATATGGTGTATATGTAATGCATTATACAATATAATATATATATATAATATATATATGTACATAGAGTATGCATAAAATACTGCATTTTTTGTGTTCTGGCCGAAAATCAAGTTGGCATCAACATGAGGGATGCCTAGGGCTGAGCCAGCGTCCAGATCGATGGACGCTAACTTCAAGTTGGCGGTAGCCAATGTGGACGCCTACCTCCCAGATCTGTTTCGGCTTATGATCCGGAAATGCACGCGAATTCTTCGACTTCTGTTTTGGAAACCAACTCCCAACGGCTAGAAACCCTACCTAATCGTGTCCCCGAGCCCTTAACTCTATAAAACTCTTTCCTTCGGCCTAATAGAGTCCCTTTTGGCTCTTAAGAAAACCCTAGCTTTCTTATTGCGAACCCATAACTTTGAGAGGCTTGATCTGGCGAATGGAGGCTTCTTCCGGTGTTCTACCACGACTGGGAGGAAGTCTTAACATAGTGGAAGGCTTCCCCGACAACAGTGCACCATCTTCTTTATCGCAGAACCAGTTTGGGGAAGGATTTGAGGTCTTCTTGGCACTGGCTGAGGAGAGCTTCATTGGCAAATAACTCCCTTTAGCGATTTATTTTGAGGCAAGTAACCCTTGACCATTGTTCATGCATGCGTCTAGTAGGTCCTAGGTATTTTTCAAGATTTTATTCGTGTCCTGGAACCCCCGTTCTCCCTTGTTTTTGTCAGTTCTATCTGCATTTCTGTAGACAGGAACTTAACGACAATATTTTCTGCCGTTAAGATGAGAGGTTGGCGGCAACCTTTGCTGCCATTGACCTGGTTGGCAGCCACCAGTGTGCCGCTGTGTTCTTCAGGCAGTGACAGTGTGCTTGTCTGACCTTCTTAATCAAATTTCCGGATTTTCGATCATGAGGATATATTGTAAAAATACTATATTGTTAAGTATTTCTAGTGGATCATGCCATATGATTATGATGAATTTTCGTTCATTGCACTATTTATTAAAATTCTGAAATGATTTGTTGGGCATGTTTTAGTCTTATTAAATTACCGTTCATATGGATCTGTGTTTAATTAGGATGTCAGGGAATTTTTGTGAGATGTACATATGTATCAGGTCATGCCATGAAATTTAGGCAAATTTATGATTTCTGTGTGAATATTTAAATTTTTTGGAATATAGAACAGTGAGCATGAATTGTTATTTTTAAATTTCAAATAAAAAGTATGATACATGTTAAAATACCAAAAATTTAGGTGATGTCATGACTACTAGATACAAGTTGTAGAACTGTCAAATGCCTCTGTAACACTGTGATTCATGCTTGATTGGGTATTTGATAATAATGCAGAATGATAGTCTAATTTTCATAAATTGTGTATGGTTTTGAAAAATGTGAAAATTTGTGTGTAGGATGAGTAACCTCTAGGAAGTCTGTTGTACAATTTTCATGTTGATTGGATAACAGTAAGTTCTGATTCGGATTTAACATAGAAAAAGGACAATGAGGAGCATTTTAATATAATTGTTAATAAATTAGTAAATCTCAGTATGAATAGGGTTAGTTTATGATCTATTTTACATTGTAGACAGTAGCATGTTATTGAGTAAGTTGAACCATGAAACAATGAACAAATGAATGCAACAGTGTAAACAAGTGTGTGTGAACAATGTGAACAATATGAAAAATATATAAACTGTGCCATGGGTGACACTGCTACCTTAGAGGGATGTGGACCCTATCGTAGTAAAGTCCCTACAGGAAAGTTTATAGTGTGTGAAATCCTATGGGCAATTAGGATGAAATCCTGGAGGTGGACAAGTACCACTCGTTAGGGTGGAGAGTGCTCACCCGGTTGCACAGTTAACCAAGATCTATCACTATTTTGCCTACGTGATAGGTATGTGAATATGATTGTGTGTCCTTCTAGAGGTGGTTGGACTATGCGTCACGACAATTAAATGTGAATAATGTGATTGTGTATAATTGAAATGTGAAATTTCTATAAGGTGCAAATGAATATGTGAATGTGTGGAAACAATGTGATAGCATGTGAATTAGTGAAACATCGTATGAGTATGTTAAATCCATATCAAAACAGCAAGTTATACATGTTTATAATTGTGTTAAGTGTATGAAAATGTAAATAGAATCCATGCTGGGAGTATTGCTTTCATTATGTGTGATTTCATGCTTAAGTTGCATATATATATTGTAGCATACATTGAATGAGTTTTAAATTGGTTAACCATGTTAAAGAAAGGTGTAGAGAACATGTGATAGGTCTTATACTTAATGTGATAAGAAACTTAAAGCATGTATCCTGTCCCTTTAATGTTATAAGAAATTCATGCATAGAATTTAAAAGGTTCAAACCATGCTATACGTGTTAATTATTTTATTAGAAAGTAAAATGTGCATATGATGTGTGTATGTATAATGTGCGTGGATTGCTTGCTGGGTCTATTAGACTCACTCTCGCTTCTGCGTACAAGTGTGGCAGGTGATTCCTCTTCCTTGGAGGAGACTGTTAGGAGCGGCTCCGAGCGAGATGAGTAGCATCTTTTATGGAGAATTACGCTATTGTATTTTCAATTCATAATTATGTAATCAATGATATTATGTAATTCAGATGTGGACAATGTAATTTGATTTAGAATTTCATTTATGTGGACTTTAGTTTCTTTCTTGTACTATATAGACCGTGGATAAAATGTAGATGATGGAATAATATTGTTGTTTATTTCCATTGTTCTACATTTATAGTTGTGTACATCTCGACTTAGTGTATACGTTGGGTAAATGGCCCACTGTAGTGATGCTCATTATACCGACGTGGGTTTGTGTAACCGTACCGGTATAGGGAGGGTGGTTACACTCTTTCTGTTGAAGAATTCTTGGACCTCAACTCAATCAATTTGTTTCAAGATCTTTTTGCCCTTTGGATTGAACGATACAAGGTTTTGAACCCCTGAAGAAGGAACTGAAGCAGAACAAGATTTTCTACTCTATATCCATTGACAAATTCCTACAGCATGCCAGTTTTGGCACTACTAGCTTGTACAGATCCTCCTTTGGCAAGGATGAATATGCCAATTTCCTTGAAGCTCAGAGGTTGTTGCACATCCAGAGGACGCTTCCTGATATGGGGCCCTCCTACACTATGGCTTGGGGTGCTTTTAAAAACTATTTTGAAGAGCAGGAACTCTAGGCTTGGCCAATCATTACTCGCCATGCCTCTCTTTTGTCTCTTGCCTTCTACATTTTTGATCCCCATTAAGTAATCAAATGTGATACTTTAGCTCTCATTTATCTCTATCTATATCTACTTTCCTTTCTGCTTATCTAATTCTTTTGCTTAATGACAAAAGGGGGACAAATTATTCTAAAAGACATACCGTAAATTTTGAAGTTAATTAATTTTCAGTACTTTCAATGCATGAAATGTTATATGTTTTGTCATCACCAAAAAGGGGGAGATTGATGATCAGTCCATCTCCATATAATTTCATTTATTATATGTAATTTTTGGTGATTAACAAAACCTCAATATATATTTCCTAACAAATTCCTTTTAAGTTTATCCACAGGAAATAATTCAAGCAAAATCTGTAAGTTACTCTCACACACTGTCATTAAAAATTCAGAACATGCATTTCTTCTAAGTACACATCGACTCCCTTTATAAAACAATGATTTCATAAGTAAAACAACCATTTCCATAGCTACAACGATTTCATAAGTAAAACAACGATTTCCATCGCTACAACGATTTCATAAGTAAAACAATGATTTCATAAGTGGAACAACGATTTCCATTGCTACAACGATTTCATAAGTAAAACAATGATTTCCATGGCTACAACGATTCATTTTAACTAAAACAACGATTTGGTCTTTGTAACGATTTGCTTGTACTTAAACAACGATTTGATCAAAAACAACGATTCGCTCGAAAATAACGATTTGCTCGAAAACAATGATTCGCTTTAACTTAAACAACGATTTGATGGAAAACAACGATTCGCTTGTACTTAAACAATGATTTGATCGAAAACAACGATTCGCTTGTACTTAAACAACGATTTGATCGAAAACAACGATTCGCTTTAACTTAAACAACAATTTGATCTAAAATATTGATTTGCTTGTAATCAAATAACGATTTGACTGAAAACAACGATTTGCCATCAGTTAAACAACGATTTGATCACAAACAACGATTTAGTCGCAAACAACGATTTGCCTTCACTTGAACAACGATTTCGGCCTCACAATGATTTCATTATTGAAACAACGATTTCATGATCAATTTCGTTCAAATATAAATTTAATGATTGATCTCAAATAACGATTTCATCTGCTCATCGATTTCTGTTTAGTAATAACCTGGTACAGAACATCGATTTCATAATATAATACATGGACCATATTTACTTCGACTTGATTTCAACTTGGATTACATTCTCAAATGATAATATCATCTTGATACAAGGAATGCTCTTTATATAGCTCTGTACAGTCTTGTTATATCTTCTTATTTTCATGTAACATTAAATATGCATATGTTTATGATTCTGTGGACTTCAAAAACCTACCAGTGCATCCTAAGATCTTGATCATTCCACACGAAATATTCTTGCTTACTTGATGTACCACATAGCATCTTGATTTGTGTGATGTCAGAATAACCTTTCTTGTTTAAGCATATCTTCATACTGCACGACTACCAAGATTGACTGACAACGTAGACAAAAAGGAGCTGTCTAGGTAAAGCACGTCAAAGATGGATCTGTCAACTTGTCGAAAGGATAAAAGATTCAGAAAATATTTCTGAAGGTGTAAGGATCAATCCAAGTGCTTATAACTGCAAGCTCACCTCTCCATGCCTAGGACCAGTTGTAGACACCCGATTCTGGCTTACAAGTTGAACAACATTCTTGTTATTTAAGTGAGTCCCAAGTTGGTCACTCACCTTGAGCCCACCATTAACCTTGCTTTGAGCCATTGACAGCCCAACCAAAATTCTAAAAATCCCGTCCATTATCAATTTAAAAGAGTCCTTGATCTTAAAGATCATTATTTCCTTATGCGATTGGCTGATAATTCAAAAATAATCTACTCCTTAATGCGTCATATCGTAGCACCGCGTTAGCTTGTCGCGATCTCCTTGACCGTCGCGACAGCTCATGCATATCATGCACGTGGCTTCAGAGTCGCGACGCCTAAGACCATCGCGTTCAACCTTGTCCGTCCCTACGATGTGTCGCCGCTACAGCCGCGCATGCATGCCTCTGCAACCTCCTCCACTTTATCTCCTATGGCCAATCCCTATCTCTAGCAACTCCCCAACCCCCTGAGCGCAGTTTGAGCTCGTGGGACACCTAGGGACTGCTAGGACTCTCGAATACGATTTCTCATGGGATTTATCCATTTTATTTAAAGCATTATCTCCCATGGACGAGATATTTTCTCTTTTTCTTATAAAAAGCAAGGGCCTTCTTTCAGAAAGGAGGAGCCTCGTTTTCACCCGAAGGGCTGCCGAATTTCCCTCTGATCAAACACTTAGCCCGTAGCTCTTCCATTCCCTCATTTTCTCTATTCCTTCACCAAGGCATGCTCATTTCTCCATCTACAAGGCTTGGAGCTTGAGGAGGCGACCCTTGGAGCTTCTACACCCACTGAAGACACCACTTGGAGCCAGGGAGTCACCCCATATGGGGCTCCTTGTCCTCTCTTCCCTCTTTCTCATTTCATGCATGTTTATTGCTTTGTTAAATAGGAATCATTTTCCTTTTCCTCCCACATTTTCCACACACACCCAAGGGGTTTAAAACCACCCCCAGGTCCGTTCCCACCATGCTTCACCTTTTCTTTTGAATTTCGAATAGATACTATGCTTAGCTTATTCTAACAGGGTTTTCTTATTTGTTTTCATTGTTTTGGCAGGTATTCAGGCAACACCTCACGAGGAGCTCTTATCTTCTGGCTGGCCGGAGGACAGGAAGGAGGTCCACCTACACTTCTCCCGCACTGCAGAGAACGCGATGGACTAAGGAGATGCGACACAGAGGCGCGCCCTTCACGGGCGTCGCGTCATCAGAGCCATCGCGACGGGGTCCTCCGTTGCGATATCAGTGAGTCCTCCATGTTCTCTCTCCATTTACTAGACTAGTTAGTCCGTGTTATTTCTATTCTTATGCAACTATATAGGTGGCGATGACATCCTCTTTTCCATGCCTTCATATTGAGCACATTCTTTTGTTTACTTGGGGGTGCACAATCCCCGTCATTACACCTTTTGGCGATTACGGTGGGACCTTCAGTGCTACCCTCGTGAGTTTAGTTTGCTTGCCTGCCATGTTTGTTTGTTTAAGTGCCTTCCTAGAATCCTGTTAAGTTTGTTTTTTGCCTTGTGTTTGACGTCCCTATTCTCGGTCGGCGACGCGGCATATCGCGGCGACGCGAGCTCGTCGCATCCTCCGTGGCTGACGCGATCTAAGGTGCATCATTTTACCCTTCCGTCCACCTTATTTCTTCTCTGTGGATTCATATATGTTTGTTCTATGCTTTTATACCATGTATCCCCACATTTTATAGTGTTAGAATCTGCTAGGGTTCGAGTTTTCCCTTTCTTTCATGTTAGTTTTGGGTCCTGTCACGGTGGATCGTGAGGTCGCGTCCAGGTTGCGCCGGAGCTAGACGTCGCGGCCACATGTACACTTGTGATGTTAATGCTTTGATCCATATACCAGTTTCTATCTAACACATGATCCTGGCTGTGTTGTTCTAGTGATTCCATGATTTTATTGTGTGTTAGCTTAGTCTGTTTGTCATTTGTTTGCGCGTTGCTACAGGCTTGGGCTTTCTGTTGATATCGCGGCTGGATTTCATATCCCGATAGGGTCGCGGTGTATCTGGCCGCCGCGACTTGACTCGAGACCTGTTAGCCACCCTGTCTTGGTCATTGGATAGACATTGCATCATTTGGGGCAATTAGGGCCGTGCATACACTACTCATCCCATTGTTTAGGTCTTCCCCTTGGTCGAGTGAGTCTCTCACCTGCGAGCACTGTGGGTTAACTAGGGCACCTTCCGAGGACCTCCGTAAGTCCCCGTGACCGTACGCACGTTGCGGTTCGCAGGGCAGGTTGTACCGTTGTATCCTTAGCCTGAGCCATCCCACATGCGAGTTGTGCCATCTTTAGTCACCGAAGGACTGAGTTATACCTATCAGGGTCCCTTTTGACGAGTGATACTCCATTAATCAATCCAATTAAAGGTCAAGCTTGTGCTTTAAAATTTGAACGTTAATCATGATAAACTCAAGTACTTTTGATGCATCCCTCTCGTCTCATAGTATCTTCTTGTTGTGATAGAGTCTAAGTCTTGTCTGGTGCTTGTATCATCTCCCCTAATTGCTTATGGGTGGTGCATGCGTCATTGTCTAGGTAGATCGCGTCAGTCCCCTCCAGCCATTATATTTTATCATAATCCTCTGTTCGGTATGGACCAATTTCGGGTCCTTGCCGATGATGTCTTGCCTATAGGACTTCTTGAGGATGTGGCCCAAACCTCTGTGGTAGTCCTCTCCAGGCACGTCCATCCCCCTCTTGTTGTGGGGAGTCAATCCCGCCCTCCTTCTCCTCTAGGGATAGATGACCCCCATTCCCAATTTAGTCAGCTTCTCCCTCACCTAAGTCCAGACCAAGTCCGTGAGTTCCTAGCCGCTGCCAAAGGCAAGCGCCCTCTATCTCCTCCCTCTCATGGTTCTGCCCAACCGGCAGCCTCCTCTGCTCCTGTTGCTTCAGCGCCACATGTACCCTCCACAGTGGTAGATCCTACACTGCTACGCCCTCGGGCTATCCACTTTTCTGAGCCCAACTATCTTCTGGCATGAGAGGTTCGGCCCAAGTCAACTCCGATGCCTTCTTTCTATCAGGCCGAACCTGCTCCCTTTCCCCGCGAGAGGTCCTATTCGTTGGAGCGATCCCGCTCCCTCATTCCTTCTCACCACGACACGTCCCCCTCCGACTTCCTTGCGGAGTGGACAACCATGAAGTCGGAGATTTATGATTTAAGGAGACAATTGGACCCCGGAAGATCACTGACATCCTCTCCCTTCCTTCGAGCATCTCGGGGTCCTCCCCAGTCAGAACTCCCGATCTACAGGCGATACTCTCGTGTAGGCAATCCTTATGTGCACCTAAAAGATTTTATGTATGAGTCTGCTCCACATAAGTACGACTGACACCTTATGGCATAATTGTTCAGAATGTCCTTAGATAGTCTGGCTCTGGAATGGTTTTACTCCCTGCAACCCGAGGAGGCCGAAGAGACTTCCAAGTTGTCCAAGAAAGGTTCCTACAGTGTTTTAGGATTGGGTCGGACCCGAGTATCATTTGTTGATTTGGTGGCCGAGAGAAAATGAAAGCGACGAAGAACTTTCACTCTATACTGACAGATGGCACTCCCTTGCTGCCAAGGTCTGTTGTCCCATGCCCGAGGAGGAAAAGGTTAAGCTGCTGATCTCAAATGCCACTCCCACCTACCGAGCCATACTGGCCATGAATGACATCACTACCATGCACCAATTGTATAGCTGATCTCGTTTTATCCAGACTCAACTCAAGGATTCGCCCATCTACTCTATGGTTCAGGCCCCTAAATCCCACTATCTCAAGAAGCCCCAGGGACCTATTACTGAGGGAATCCAAACCAATGAACAAGTGAGTGCAGTAAATAACACTCAAGGCCCAGTAGGTAGGGCACCCTTAATCAGCAACCCCAGCAGCCTTGGAACAATAGACAGCCACCTTATCAAAACCAGAACACCCAGCAAGATCAGCGTCAATAAAATCAAGTCTCTCAACCCAAAATGGTTTTACTCCAGAAGGCCCAATGGGCCTAAGAGAGCTCAGTACCCTCCCCTTCCAGAGACCTTGGCCGACATCTTTGCAGCCCTTATGTCTCTAAATGCTCTTAGACTCCCTCCTGAGAAACAAATTGGAACATGGCAGTGGACCAAACAAAATATTGGTGTGTACCATCCCATCTAGGCCACAACGTGTCGGACTGCTTCCAATTTCGGGACATCATATATGATCTTCATGAACAGAATCAGATTGATTGGGAAGAAATGAAGAGGTAATCCAGACACTGAGGGACCAATAAGGTCAAAGACAGTAGCAACAACAGCCACAACAACAACAATTCCAACAACAGCAACAACAATTCCAGCAGCCTTTTCAGCAACAATTCCAGCAACAACAACAGCAACCCCAACAACCGGCAAATGACCTTGGCATAATTCATAATCCATGCCTCAACATCAGCCCGCTCTGAACCCCCAACTGTTCCAGCACTCCTCCACCCGCTCAAGTTAACCCAGTCATTCACCACCACCACCAGAAGACGCGGGGCCTACGACGATGAGCACGAAGTAGGCCAGCTTTTGGCTATCTCCCATACACCCCTACCTCCAGTACACCTACCTCCATCACACCTATCTCCACTACGCTACTCCCGATACACCCATCGTCGCCACTATCACTCCCCACTCTACAACACAACCATCATATCACCATCACTCCAGCGCCCCCTTAACATCCCTTTCTCCCCTACACCACACCTATAATAGCCAACCCTTCCATCCTCGACCCACACGCCACTCCACTCCACCACAACCTTGCCCTACGGGAGCGGGCGTATGTTCCAACAGATGTACCCAAATGCATTTGTATATGCCAGGTCAACAGACCCAACCCCCACTCTCAGCAGCAACAACAAGACACTTAGGAGATAGATCGGTCCCGGGGACCCAATATGATATATTGAAGCATTTGGATAAGACTCCAGCAAAAATATTAATCCTAGAATTGATCAAGAGGTCTCAGGCTCACCAAGATGCACTGAGGGTCGTTCTGCAAAGGGTCATGGTGAATGAAGATATGAACCCGGATAATCTACCTTCGGTCTTATCCATTGTGAACAAAGGGCCTACAATCACCTTCACAGAAGGCGAACTAGCTCCTCCTGAGGCTAGAAAAATGCCTTTATGTGTGACTCTGACTATAAATAAAGTGGCCATTGATGTCGCTTTGGCAGATACAGGGGCTTCTATTAATGTGTGTCCCCTAAGCACTTTAACAGCCTGCAACATTCCCGAACGCCAATTGCAGCCTACTCCTACAACCATAGCTGCGTATGACAATTCCCGGCGAGCTTGCCACAAAGTCATCTCTCTACAAGTCGAGCTAGGCCCGCTGGTCATGACAGTGGACTTCTATTTGCTGGATATTGATCCCACTTTCAAGGCTATCCAAGGCCGACCTTGGATTGAGGTGTTAGGGGCAGTCCCTTCCACAGCTCATCAGTGCTTAAAGTTCCCATTTCAAGGACGAATAGTCAAAGTCAAAAGTGCAGCGACTACTCACACTATGGAAGCTATAGAGAAGATTATGCCATCGGTCTGGCCATCCAATAAGCGTGTTATTTCTGTGCTCGATGTGAATTACCCCTTGACTTATACTTTCTCCTCCAGCCGCCCGATTGTATCTCCATCATTGGCAGCTATCAAGAAGGATACGTCGGTCAATGCCAAAGGCTGGGATATCATGTTCAGGATTGGTTATCAGATAGGAAAAGGTTGGGAGCCCATCTCCAAGGGAGGACGAAGGCTGTCACTGGCCCAACAAAACCTACAAAGCGTGGCCTGGGATACGCAGAATGGGCAGCATTCTCATCTACTTCACAATCAAACCACGAGCCTCTTACCTAGATGTTATATGATCACTTCATCAAAGGACCCATACAGCCTGGATACAACATCACAGTGGATGAAGCACCAAGGTCAGCATATCAAGCCCCAGAGGCCCAGCGGCCCAGCAAGAAGAAAAGGCTGGAAACTAAGGCAGAGGAATCAGATCTTGAAGACTTAATATCTGCAGTCAGTTTCTTATATAAGGAAGTCAGCCACGCCCTACCATCATAAGCAGGGGTAGAAGGGCAGGGCCTTGAAGACCTTGTTTCATCAGTCAGTCGTTTGTTCATCAAGGACAGTGTGGCACAGCCGCCAGCAGTGATAGAATCAGCATCAGCAATCACCACCAAGCGATAGTTGCTTGGACCTGGTGAAAGGTTTGAAATCCTGAGCATCATCAAACCAACAACAGAGTTCTGGCCAGGATGTTCCCCGCTTTTAATCATTTTGTGTCTCGATCCTTGTATATAAATTCACCATTATTCCTCCTTCGCCACCCATCATCTTTCAACTCTCCCCGACGCTTTTTGAACATAACCACCTCTTCTTCTTCTTCGCCCTTTCCTTTAATGGCTCGATTCTGTCCATCTTGAGGCCTTCTCAGGTAGGATAGTGTATTTCCTTTCCTAGTTTAACATGTTGCATTTCATTCAAAAAAAAATGCTTCCTCTTTTCCCCATTCCCCATCATTCGGACTGCGATCCCGTCTTCCCTTCATCGGACGACGATCCCCATCCTTCTCTTTCAAACCTCAATCTCCCGTTGCAATCCCCACTCTCGAACGGAGGACCCATCCTTTGCTTTCACACTCTTGACGGTAATCCCCGTCACTCCCTGCTTTCAATCCTCGGACGGCGATCCCCGTCCCCTAATTTTTCACTCTCGACGGTGATCCCCGTCACCTCTTGCTCTCAATTTTAGGACGATGATCCCCGTCCCCTCGCTTTCCTACTCTCGATGGTGATCCCTGTCACCCTGGCTTTCCTCCTCCCTTGGTGGCGATCCCCGTCTCTCTTCTTTCTGCACAAGCTGGAATCCTGCTCGCCTGACCGTCATGGTCACGCTGGGCGATCTGGGTGAGGGGCCTTCTGTTCCCCTGCACCCCATCTCCTATGTAGGCACCATGAGCTTAGGTGGCCCACCTCTTCGTCCAGTCCCATCGGAGAATCCTTGCGGCCCTTCGCACCTGTTCCTTCCTTTCCAATAAACCTCTGGACACTTCTCCAGAGTCTCCTGTGAATATCAACCCTAGTTAGGATCTCGAGTAGAATTATCAAGTCCCCGTCCCCGTCAGGAAGAGTAAGGGTAGTAGCATACCCCGTAGGTATCTGCTAGATTTGGTGCAAAGGTGTGGCGCTCTTCTAACTATCGAGGAGTTCGCCCGAGAAGCAGTCATCTTGAACATAGAAGCTCAGTACGAAGAGGGAGGGCTAGACGACAGATTTGGAGTTTATGAGATCTTAGATGAGGATGACCCCGTGGATGATGAATATGGTGAGATAGAGGATGCTGTCAAGATGTATGCGAGCGGCATGAGAAATTTGATGAACCCACTCGACAGTGGACGAAACCACCAAAGAGGTAAATGGGTACAGAAGAAGACCCAGGCTCTGACTATAGCTTCCAGTCTCCCTCCTGATGAAGAAGAGGTTCATAGAGATGCTAAGGGAGATCAAGAATTCTTGTGCTGGTCTTATGATGACATGCCCGGCATTGACCCCGAGTTAGTAGAACATAGGCTGATCCTGAAGCCAGGCATTTGCCGTTAAGCAAAATTGAGACGATACCTCCCCACATTGCTTGAAGATGAAAGAGGTGATTGATAAGCTACACAAGGATAAGGCAATAGAGGAGATTGATACTTGCCAAAGTTTTCCGCCGCGTACAAGAATATCAATTGAAGATGAATCCAAAGAAATGCGTGTTGGGTTTTTCTTAGGAAAATTGCTAGGTTTCATAGTCAGCAAGCGGGGGATTCAAATAGACCCGCACAAGGCCAATGCAATAAATGGGATGCCTCCTCCTAAGAACATATCTGAGCTTCGAGGCTTGATTGGTCGGCTACAGTTCATAAGGAGATTCATATCTTAGCACTCTCAAAGATGTCGCCCTTTCTATGAACTGTTAAAAGGGGGGGGGGGGGCAAATTCGAATGGAATGATAAATGTCAAGAGGCCTTGATGAGCTCAAGAGTTATCTCATGAATCCGCCCGTGCTGCAGGCGCCTGTCCATGGGAAACCTTAATCCTATATCTATCTACAATTGAGGATTCCCGGAGCTGTCCTTGCGCAACATGACGAGTCTGGAAGAGAAAGGGCAGTCTATTACTATCTAGGCTCTTCAATCCTTCCGAGCTCAAACTCACCACAATGGAAAAGACGTGTGCAGTGCTAGTGTGGGTAGTGCAGAAATAAAGCACTATTCCTAGCCCATCGGGTGAGTTGATTTCTAGAATGGATCCTACTAGGTATCTCTTGGAGAAGCCAGTCCTTGTCGATAGATTGGCGCATTGGCAGAGCTTCCTGTCTCAATTCGATATCACCTTTGTAGTCCAGAAGGCTGTTAAAGGGTATGCCATTGCCGAGCATCTCGCTCACCTTCCTCGTCCTCACAGTGACATGGTTCAAGAGGATTTTCCCGATGAAAGCCTGTCACTCATCTCTCGCGATCCCTTCTGGTTGCTCCACTTTGATGGAGCTCTCAATTCTCAGGGACGTGGCAAAGGTGTTGTCTTGCTCACCCCAGAAGGGATCACCATTCCACTTGCATATCAACTCCACTTCCCTGCCACCAACAATGTCTTTGAGTATGAAGCTCTCCTAGCTGGTCTTAAGCTTGCCTATCTTTTAGGCACGTTCCATCTCAAGATCATAGGAGATTCCCAGCTCGTTCTTCGACAGGTCCTTTCTACCTACCGTACTCGTGACCCCAAGCTCAAGCCCTATCAAGATCTGGTCACGCTCCTAGCCAAGCAATTCCGCAAACTCATTTACATTTGCAATCCTCGCTCTCAGAATATCCTGGCTGATGCCTCGCATCTGGCCTCATCTCTCTCTTTCCTGTCAGTCGTAGTGCCGAGACAATCACTGTTTAAAGATTAGAAGTTCCCTCCACTCAGGACCCTTGGTTAATAACCTTAGGAGCTCTTTAGTCTTAAAGGCAGAGAGAAGCGAAGCGAAGGAAGTAATGCTTGTAGAGCTAGGAGAAATGATGGCAGAAGAAAGGCCATGGTGCCATGAAATTGAGCTGTATTGCAGAGACAGTACCTTCCCAGAAGAGGCTGAAGCAGAGGATAGGAGCGCCATCCGTAGAGAGCGTTAAGATGTACCATTGTTGGTGAAGTGTTGTATAGGCGCGCTCTAAATGGAATGCTCCTTAGATGTTTATCGGACAAAGAAGCCTGGAAGGTAGTGGAAGGAGCCCACTCTAGTGAATGTGGGAGGCATGTGAATAGTCAAATGTTGGCTAAGAAGATTCTTAGGCAGGGCTACTACTGGCCAACCTTAGAAGAAGACTGTGCCTCTACGTCTGTAGGTGTGTCAAATGCCAAGTTCATGCCGACAAAATCCATGCTCCAACTTCCTCCTTGCATCCATTATCTTCCCCTTGGCGTTCTCCATGTGGGCTTTTGATGTCAATGGGCCTCTTGGTGATCCTAATGCTCAAGTGAAACAAAAATCTTTCATTCTTACTGCCATTGAGCACTCACTAAGTTCGCTGATGCTGAGGCGTTCGCAGAAATCAAAGGCTCGACCGTGTGCAGGTTCGTCATGAAAAACATCATCTCGCAGTTCGGAGTACCAAGCGGCTTCATCACCGACAATGGACCCAAATTTATATCCTAAGAGCTTCAGGACCTATGTAAGAAATTCAAATTTCCTTCCATCATTCGTCTCCTTACTATCCACAGGGCAACGGCCAAGCCAAAGCCACAAATAAAACACTTTTGAATATTCTAAAGAAAACTTGTGAGTCTCATAAGTTCGTTGATTGGCCTGAGAAATTGATTGAGGCTTTGTGGGCCTACCGAACCTCTGTTCGCACGCCCACTGGGCAAAATCCTTTCTCATTACCTATGGATGGAGGCGATATGTCCACATGAGATCCCCATTCCTTCGCTAAGAGTTCAACTGGATAAAGAACTTAATCCTGACGAATGTCGAGAGGTGTTACTTAAGCAGCTAGAACTCCTAGACGAACTGCGTCTAGCCGCGGCCGATCATGTGCTTTCATATCAAAATAGACTCTCAAGATCTTTTCAAAAGAAAGTAATTGAGCATAAATTCCAAGAAGGAGACATGGTTTTGAAGCGAATTTTCATAAAACCTGGAGGTCCTAGGTCAAAATTGCAACCACACTGGGAAGGGTCGTACGTTGTTAAGGAAGTGTACCCTGGGAACGTGTACAGGTTAGTCAATGCCGATGGTGAGGAGCTTTCTCACCCGTGGAATGGGCTGTATCTTAAAAGATTTACCCTTAATAAAGGATTTTCAATAACGGCATCAATTTGCAAAAGAATGTTGGGAGCTATGTGTCTCCCTTCCAGTGTTGACAAACAACTCTTGTGTTCAGTCACACACACAACACGGCAACCCAAGGTCAATTCCCTTAGTTATTGATGTTCCTCTTTAGTCCTAGTGCAAGGGGACGAAGGTCAATTCTCTTCTGCTCGAACAAGGTCTAGGGGCAAAAGGACGCTAACATGTAGACAAGCGAGGGTATAGATCATATGCATGAGGTCTCAAAGGGAGGCACTCAGTTAAAAAGAAAGAGGAAGAAAATGATAAAAATGATGAAAAAATATGATGAGAATAGGGGCATGTCAAAGAGTGGCAGTACAATTCCCCGCGGACGCCCTTGAGTCCGGTCGTATGCATGCCCCAATCAAGTGCAATGACCATAAAGTCTCTAGACAACAGACAGTACGTATGAGCCACACCCTTGCAAATATTACAAACTTGTATCTCGAGCTCCAAGGCCGAGTCTTATCTCCTCTTAAGTCATCCAATCCCTTCTGACGACTAGAGAACCCACACACCTGGTTTATGGTGGAATGTTAATGACTAGGGGCAAGCAGTCTTTGGGAAGCAAAAAAGAACCAATGCACTCTACACATAGAGGATGTTTGGCAAACATAAGAGAGGAATAAGATCCATAGCACATCACTTAAGAGCAAAAGATGGCGTTATCAGAAAATCCAAAATCCAAAAAATTAGAAAATCTCAAAAATCAAAAAACAAATCAGAAAATCCAAAAAATTCAAAAAAAATTAGAAAATCCTAAAATAAAAAATTAGAAAAACCCAAAATCAAAAAAAAAAATTAAAAAAATTCATAAAATCTCAAAATCCTAAAAAACTCATAAAATCCCAAAATCTAAAAAAAAATCAGAAATTTCAAAATCCAATTTTTTTTTTAGAAAATCTCAAAACCGAAAAAAATTATTTGTACATATCGCTTCCTTTTGCATGCATTATTTTCATTTATTTATCACCTATTTGAATGAGGCTCAGTCCCTTGATAATTACGAAGTCAAGATCATTTTTAGCGCAAGGGGTTGAGCCAAAGAATAGATATAACCGTTTTGTTAAGGTACAGGGACATAGAATTTTGGAGCAAACACATCTGTATACTCGGGTACTCTTGTTCTCTCCCTCTCTTGCGTTTCGGATCTCCTTCTCTCCCATGTTCGGATCTCATCTTACACGTGTCAACTGCAAATCATTCATTTCACAAGCATTGACATAAAATAAAGGATCCACTATGTGATAAGTCGTATGTACAAAAATAAGGGGAGGTGGCTCACAAGCTCCTCACTGTCCACAACCACTCTCCCCGGATCCCTCCTGCCTCTCTAGAGGTGGTGGCATCTCTCCACCACCCCTACCACTTTGGGCGCTCGCCTCACCGCGATGGCGTCTCTCCTCCTCCTTGTTCCTCCTACGACTGGAGGAACCTGCTAGATACTGTCGAACGGAGGCACCACTCACCCCGCTCACATCTGTCCTACTCCTACTCCTACTCCGAGTCGCCTAGCCTAGGGTCGTCACTAGACCTCGGAGCTCGTCTATCCTAATCTGCTGCGCCGTCACCTCTGTACGCAGCCTCGCCATCTCCTTCTGGTCCACTGACGACCCCTGCACCGCTGTGTCGCCAGCTCCCACGTCGTCTCCGCCACCAGTAGCTCTGCTGCCTCCGCCCGAATGCACAGCAGGTCCCTCTCGCCCGTGGCGGCATCAACTTGTCCCTGAAGTTGGGATGCGTAGTTAGTGGCGATCCTCATCTCCCTCTCCTACAAAAGAGTTCAACTCAGTGCCATGTTTAAATAAACTTTAATTAAAGACAATGTCTAACTTACCCGCTCGTCCAACTCGATCTGGGCCCTTCGGCCCTCCTCACTGCAGCCTCCAGTCAGTCTTCTAGATCCGACTGGGAACTCTCCGACGCCCTGGAAGAGGAGGCTCCAGCTCCTACCGCTCTCTTCACCCTCTCCAACTCCTTCCGTTGCACATGCAACACACATTAATTTCTTCAAATCAGCCATGAAAATTGTAATGTATGGAATTTTGAGTATGTACTTACCAACTACTATGTCTCCCTCAGAGCCGCCGCCTGGTCCTGCACAGCTGAGTGTAGCAAGGCTCGTAGTGAGGCAATCTCCCCGGCCACGTCAATCTGCAATTCAAATATGTCAGTTGAATTCAAATAAAGATCAATTTCACAGTGTTTGAGTTTATGGGTTTTACCTGACGCCTCCTGCCGCGGTAGACCCTCGCGTCGTACTTTAAGGCGAATGCCCTTAAGTTCGCGTTGTCGGATGGGGCCTCCGATCGGACCTGCTTGCCCTTCCGCTCCCAGTTGTCGATCTGCTCCTTGGCCCGCACTCGCCAGTCTGTCGTGTCATGGAGTCCCCGAAAGCTCCGACCAAGCCTAGCGGTCCGGTCTCGGCTGGGGAACTCCACTGCACTCTGGCGTAGGCCGAGCGACCTCTGAGCCAAGTACAAGTGCAGAGGTAGCACAAGGTTGAGTGCATGGATCCACACCGACCTACCAAAGTAGAGGCGGGCCTGCACCAATGAAGGCTGTCCCTTATCTCCCTCCTCTAGATATGGCTACCACACCACCTGCACATCAAAAACATCTGTTTAGTGGCCAAACAGTTAATTTAAAGCATTGAATTTAGAGAGAAGGGTAGAATACTCACATCTAGCTGAGGGTAGGTGTCGATCTCATCCTGAATGGACGCCAGCTGGTCCTCCAATGTATGAGTGTCGCGACGAGAGTCCCAGTGTCGGGCTATGGGCATAAGGCCCAGTCGCGCTAGGATCCCTCTCCTCAGGTCAGGGAGGTGGAGGTAAGCCCAAACCTGTAAAAGCATGAAGCCAGTCAAATCTCAATCCATATCAAAGTGCCGAAAGTAAAGGGACAAAGGAGAGAAATGTACCTGAAGAAAAGGGAAGAAACCGCTCGTCGACGTCTGTCGCTCGGAGGCGCCTAAACTTTCAAACTGGTGTGCTAGAAATGCGGACCCCCAAGCGTAGTCGCCCACCTCGTCCAGGTCATCCAAGAGTGGCAGGAATCGGCAGTGGACTGCGTCGCCTCTCGTGGCAAACAGGAGTTTGTCCAAGAAGAGGATAAGAAAGCGACGCAAGTCTAGGTCCGCCTCTGCTAGTGCTACCCGGCACCCCTGGGTCAACCTCTGCAGCTGTCCGTCGACCATCTCCCCCACCTTCTTCCCCACATCAAGAGTCCCAGGCTCTCCTGTAACTCGACCCTAGAAAGGAGGGAAGATCTCTATCCTACGGTCAATCCTAGGAGTCGATGGGCTAAATCCCAGTAACAGGGGTAGGTAAACCCACTCACTGGTCTCCCATACACCCTCAGCCCTGTAATCCGGCTCATGTCCTCCAGACTGGGGATCATATGACCCCATGGGAATACGAAGGCAGTCGCTTTCGCATCCCACCTACTCCGCACGGCCTGGGTGAGCGCGGGATCCGCCCACATCCTGTCCATCCTAAGCACCTCCCCAAAACCCATGCCCTCCAACCTCTCTCTGGAAGGGCGGGAAGGCTAAATACACTGCCAATACTAGGAGCCAAGAAACCCGGGCCCTCATTTCCCTCTGCAAGCACAAATTGATTCAAGATCAGTTTAAATTCTCCTTATTGGTTTTTCAGCTAAGGTCGCGTCGGCCCAGGGGGGCACGATCTTGTCGCGGCATCGTGATACGCCGCGACAACATCGGGACTCTGCTTGGAGCCGCGATCTTGTCGCGACGTCGCGATGAGATGCGACACTGTCGTGGCCCAGGCCCACGTCACGATAGCTGGTATCGCGATGCTTGAGGCCATCGCGTTCTCAGGCGGAAGCCAACCGGACCTTTCTTTGTCCGGGGGCTGTTTTCTCTGGGGGTCACGCCCTACATCCGCCCTCTAGGGGCCTCCTTACCCACTCCCACACATCCATTCATGGTTTTAAGTTCGATTTACTTACCGTTTTCATCGCGTCTTCCGGTGCCTTCCTCGCCACCTCCGTGTCCACGGCCGGGACCTCCGCCTCCTCCATCTCGATTTCTGGCACATTTTCTTCCGCCGGAGGCGCCTCCTCCCGCCGCTGGGAGCTTCTCCTTCCCGCTTGCCTCTTCCTCCGGGAAGAACCCGTGCCTCCATCGCCGCCTCCTTCCATGCTGAGAGAATAGGTGAGTACGTGAGAGGGTTTGAGGAGATTGAGAGAAAGAGAGTGAAGTGGAAGAGTAAGAAGGTGAGAGAGCTAAGGGAAAGAAGTTGCAGGAGCCTGAGGAAGAGTTTGAAAATGCAAAGGGGGGAGGAAAGGGGGTGTTTGTGTTTGAATCCTCAGTTGAGGACACGACGTTGTGAGACGTCACGTTGCGATAGCGTCGTCAAGGTAGGTCACGACCTTGTCGCGACCTCCCGCCATGATGCGACCTTAAGGCGACACACCTGCCCGTCGCGTTATCAACAGAACATTCCGCAAACATAGCAAAACCTGTTTTTAATCATTCAAAGTTGTCAAAACATTCTCTAAATCATTCCTACAGTCAACTAATGCATTTTTTCTACCCTAACTACCACTTAATATCATGCCTACATCAATCTCATGCTTCCAGTGCTGCTGGATGGATCTTCTTCAGTGCTTCGAGGTACTCTTGCCTCACGTCCTCATCTTCTACCACCTCGGCCTGGAGCAGACTCATGGTGCATCCCTCTCAGTGGATGATGGCGCTTCACACATCTCGCTCGTCCTGATCATCATCCATCCGCCTTTTCTGAATAGGCGGGAAGTGTGAAAGGAAGGGGACCACTGAGCATGCCGCTCCGCACTGCAAGTAGCAACGGTCTGGATTGTAAAGGACCAGTGCTTCGTTGCCCAGTAGTCGAAGTGCCAGTCCGGGACGTTGTGGTAGGTGGATCATCCTGTTGTGGAGGAAGCGTGGGCGCATGTCGAACACCGCCACAGTCATGTTCTTGAAGTGATCACGCCAACCCTTCAATCCCTTCACTTAGGCCGTTTTGCACATGCCTGTGGTGTCATATAGATGGTGGTCCAACAAAGGTAAGAGGGTGATGTAGCATAGTCTTGCACTTGGTGGAGAGGGTGTCCATCACCCAGAACTGTATGTGCATGCCCATCTAGAGCTCAAGGGCGATGACGGAGCCGTAGAAGGGGCCGGTGGTGCGGAAGAGAGACCAGCATATAGGTAGCCAAGAACAGCTTGACCGATGCTCATACCTTTCGAGACGGAGTCGATTATGCTCAGGTTTGCAATGGAGATGGTGTTGTCTTTATCTGGGAAGAGAATGACACTGCAGATATAGACGGTGGCTGCCTTGGCGATGGCGAGATGGTTCCTAGTCTTGCCTTGCACTGGGAGATGACCCATTGGGTGATAGGGAGTCGGTACACTGAGTCTGGCTAGTTATGAATGCATGTCAGTCTTCCTCGTGGTAATCTCCCTGAGGATGCTCCACGCGTTGATCGGAGCTACGGTATAGGAGAGGGCGAGTTCCTCCCCCCTCTGGTACCTCGGGAGACCCAGCATGATCTCCAGCTCTTCTAGTAAGACGGTCGGCTCGAACCCAGGGAAGATGAACATGTTGGTCTGGGGATGCCACAGCTCCGCCAGTGTTGTAATGCTATCCCATACATGCACAATTTTATGATACTTCTTGGCCAACACGAGCACACTAGACAGTCCCCACTCACGTAAATGGCAAATGGAGGAAAGTGGAAGCAAGTCGATCATTGGGTTCAGCCATGGCACTTTAGAAAATCTCTTGTGACCGAGGAGAATCTGGTGTAAAAAAGAAAAAAAGAAAGAAAGGAGGTTGAGAACAAAAGAAGAAGTGGAGGAAGAGAAGAAAGAAGAGTTATAGAGAATGATCACGTACTTGAAGTTCCGATCGTACGCATATATGCACGGGCACAGAAGAGAGACACTAGAGCTTAGCATGGGACACCTAGGGCCTTGCTAGGACACTCCAATACGATTTCTCATGGGATTTATCCCTTTTATTTTGAGCATTATCTCCCATGGACGGGATATTTTCTCTTTTTTCTTATAAAAAGCAAGGGCCTATCTTTCAGAAAGGAGGAGCCTCGTTTTCACCCCGAAGGGCTGCCGAATTTCCCTCTGATCAACACTTAGCCCGTAGCTCTTCCATTCCCCTCATTTCTCTCCTATTCCCTTCACCAAGCCATGCTCATTTCTCCATCTACAAGGCTTGGAGCTTGAGGAGGCGACCCTTGGAGCTTCTACACCCACTGAAGACACCACTTGGAGCCAGGGAGTCGCCCCATATGGAGCTCCATCTTCCTCTCTTCCCTCTTTCTTATTTCATGTATGTTTATTGCTTTGTTAGATAGGAATCATTTTCCCTTTTCCTTCCCACATTTTCCACACACACCCAAGGGGTTTAAAACCACCCCCAGGTCCGTTCCCACCATGCTTCACCTTTTCTTTTCAATTTCGAATAGATACTATGCTTAGCTTGTTCTAATAGGGTTTTCTTATTTGTTTTTGTTTATTGGCATGTATTCAGGCAACACCTCACGAGGAGCTCTTGTCTTATGGCCGGCCGGAGGACAGGAAGGAGGTCCACCTACACTTCTCCCGAACTGTAGAGAACACGACGGACTAAGTAGACGTGACACAGAGACGCGCCCTTCACAGGCGTCGCATCATTAGGGACATCGCGACGGGGTCCCCCGTCGCGATATCAGTGAGTCCTCCATGTTCTCTCTCCTTTTCCTAGACTAGTTAGCCCGTGTTATTTATATTCTCAGGCAACTATCTAGGTGGAGATCACATCCTCTTTTCCATGCCT
This sequence comes from Colocasia esculenta, assembly GCA_014218235.1. Lineage (NCBI taxonomy): Eukaryota > Viridiplantae > Streptophyta > Magnoliopsida > Alismatales > Araceae > Colocasia > Colocasia esculenta. The sequence continues at coordinate 140,330,998 of CM024754.1, forward strand.
TCATATTGAGCACGTTCTTTTGTGTACTTGGGGGCGCATAATCCCCGTGATTATACCAGTCTCTCTAACGTGCATGAAGCTATGAGACAACAGACATCTGAACAGCTACTACAATGGTCAAAATAATTTGCAGAAGATAAATAGAAGACTGGTGACTCCACGTAAGACAGTTAGATCATTTGAATTCTTAAATCTTCGAAAAGCTTGAAGCTCCAGTCATTTGAAGGAAAAGTAGAGCTAGTTCATCCAATCCAATCTTTCTGTAGCTCTTAGCTCTCGGTGAGAATAGTGTATTATTTTTTAGAGCTTGTGTAGATCTGAGAGGAAATTCCTTGTAATCATCTTGTGCCTCTCAGACCTCGCCTCAGATCTAGCAAGTGCTAATAAGCTTGGTTTTGGGGCCTCCCTCCTTCAACTCACTCTTGTGGTGATCCTCTTCAGTTGTGTAGAGAAGACCAGTTGTTGAATAGGTGGTTGTTTCCCTTTGGTAAGAAGGAAGACCAGTAGGTACATGTGTTGTTCTTCCTCTTCTGGTTCAGAAGAGATGGCCAGCTGCGGCTGGATGTGTAAGTGTCCTTAAGGGGGACTGTATCCTTGTATAGTGAAATCCCAAGTTATTGCTTGGGGACTGAACGTAGGACTTCTTGGGATAGGAGATCCGAACCAAGATAATCCCCTGTGTTTATGTGTGATTGCTTGTCTTTCTTTATTCCACACTAACTATCCAACGTAGTGGTTGTTGTCAAGCATTTTTATTTATAGGTATTATTCGAAGAAGAATTTCTAGTAATCCATTCACCGCCCCCCCCCCCCCTCTGGGCTTGCTATCTGGGCATCAAACTCAACCCAAAAACAACTCAAGGGAAGATGACTCCACCAGAAGGTTGCAATGATGCGCACCCTGGAAAGACAACACCACAGTGGAGCATCGCTACCCTGAGCAACCTACGAAAAGTAGAGGAAGGAGACACGCAACGAGTCTCTTCCACCAACGAGAGAGAGATAAAACCACAACGCAAGACTGGCACTTCCACAAGAAGCACAATCATCCAGACACCCACTACACTCACCAGACTACCATCTAGGAGAGCACGTCGGGCACAGGAAAATGAAACAAACCATCCGAGCCACAAGGACACACAAAGTCCCACCGGCACGACCGAAAAAACATGGAAACGAACAACGAGACAACCTGGCCAGCGCAACGGCCAGACACATGGTCAAAGGCAGCACACCTTGACCGACAACACCCAAGCAGACTGTAACGTAGACAATCCAACAGGCAACAATGACAGCTCATCTCTACGGAGAGAGAGAGCAACGACGACCAAAACAAACACCGGGCAGCTTTGGGGAGAACCTCCACCAAAAGTGCCAAGAGACGTCCTGGGAGAACCTCACCAAAACGCAGCCCAACCAAACGACACACTTCAAACCACAAGGGCAACACTACAGTGGCCCGAAATCAACACAGAGCACTCCGGGGAAGAAACTCCGCAAGAAACGACAAAGAGCGATCCTGGGAAGGACCTTCACCAGAACACACAACCCAACGACCAAACGACACAGAACTTAAGACAGAACATCGCAGCAAGCAGAACTACAGAAGCAACGCAAGCATGTCCTGGGAGAACCTCCAACAAAACCACCAAGGCACAAATCTGGGAAAACCCACTAGAATGCACTAGCAAAAATAACAACATACCTCTGACTTTGAGGCAGCACAACAACAGTAGAAACGAGCAAGGAACAGTCTTGGGAGAAACCCTCACTAAGACAACAACCAACGGTTCTGGGAAACCTCACCAGAACACATGGCAACAAAGCGATGCACCTCAACCCAGAGGGCAACGTAACAGCAACTAGAAATGAGCACAACACAGTTCTGAGAAAAACTCACTTCCGCCAGAACCAACAGAGAAGAACTCCAGGACCACCTCACCAGAGCTCACAACAAGCTAGCACCAGGCCGACAACAACCACAGACAAGTGTCGCAGCGCTCAACCAGCGGTGCAACACGGCACATAGAACATCTGCTTAGCTCGAGCAGTGACGCCAACTGAGCAGAGCACAGCACCCAACAGCGCATAGATAAGAGACCACACATAAGACCAACACAACACACACCCCAACAACAGGTGAGCAACCAATAAGGCGAGGACACTTTGACCGGTTCCACAGACAACAACCCTGCACCGGTGAAGGCCACTCCACACACAGGCTCTCTTAGCCTTCGTGACACACACGCACTCAAATGCGCCGAAGACGACTAGCAACACTCCACATAGACTTGCCTGCAACCGTCCTCCACATGGGGAAGACCACTGCCAGTGAGTCCACCGCCGACTAGGCCACCACGGCACGAACACATTGAGCGACCACACTCGCCAAGCATCGACATAGCAACAGCTGCAACTTGTAGCACGCATACAAACCTTGCAGGGAAGCTGCACACTTGCAAGATAATTGAAAGCACAAGCCTAACACTAGACGGACGGTGTCAGTAGCGTACTAGTACCTTTCTTTGGGACAACTATAGTTATTAACGCATTACAAATCTCAGTAGACCCATGCTCTGATGCCAACTATAACAACACGACCTCTAAGACCCCCGCTAGGGACCCCGAAGTTTGCATCACCACCCACACATCCGAAGACCCGAAAGAGTTAGAAGAAATAGTCTAGTGAGATATGTACTTAATTTAAATAACTATAACAATATAACAATTGTACAACGTGTCCCAAGTAAAAGCATAGGTATAAGAAGAAAGGTGCACTCATTAAGTGGCATACCCCAAGAACTTGCAAAGCACAACTCTCAACTCACTTAGGTACAATAGCTCACAACACTCGCTCTCACTGTTGGTGACAACACATGGCGCCACAACTACCTCCACAAACCGTCCGACACTGAGCACCTGTGACGATGAGCCCTTAGCTGAGGAGAGTAGGGGTGTGAGCCTCATGAACAAGGCCCAGTAGGGATTACCAATCCCTCATCAGCCAGAGTAGTAGGAACTCCGAAAATAGAAAACTACACAAGAAATCTGTAAAGTGAGGAACACCTACAGCAGGATACTACAAAGCAGTGGAACAGAAGAATGCAATGTCACGACCGCCAACCAAGTTCGTGACACACACACAACTCCCGTAGAAACCAACAGAGTTAGGCACCAAGCGGAAGCAAACCTCGGTGCACCCTCCGAGACCATGCAACAACCAGGTGAGAACGACGTCTCACCACAAGCACGGCCACTTCAGACCTCCACAAGGTTGAGGGCCCAAAAGCAGAACCACCCTAGACCCCGGACACACCGCGAGGTCAAGAAGCCATACACGCCGGTGCCACCACGGACTGGCACCCAAGAACGGGACTAGGAACCGAGAGGACATCAAAGTGAAAACCACCAGAGGCACTAGCCAACAAGTCCAAATCAACGATGCCTATGGAAACTAAGCACGGCAAGGCTATAACCGCCATGCAAGCTAGGGCAATGGCTAACACTTAGAAACGTCGCGAGGAAATGTCGTCACAACAATAGCAACTAAGTCACCGCCACTGGCAGCCAAGAGGAGGACACATCAGCCCCTCCCTCTGCTCGCTAGCCTGGCTCCTGCCTCTAACTTCCCTGAAAGAGCGAGACAGAGCCACCACAGAACACCACGAGAACGCACGCAACACCGTAGCCTAGACAAGCTGTGGCCCAACGTCTAGCACCACTACCTGGCTCCAGAACCAACGTAGAGAGAGGCAGTGAGACAAAGGACTGTCTGGGCTGCGTCGGGAAGGGATCCCCCTTAATGACCTCGGCATCCCGCCCCAGACAAGAGAGCTCTAAAAACAACTCAGTACCGATGTCCAAACCTCATTTTCCCTCAGCTCTAGAGTCACCAACTCGGCTGCCAACTCGAGCATGCTCGTAGCCCAAAGCACTCCATCAATAGTCTCCTGAGGATGGGGGTCCCAAGCAATGAAGACAACCTCTGAACGGGACAAACCCTCAAGTGCAAAGCATCGGGCAAACAGGCGAGGCAAGCACAACAAAAACCATGTCGAATTGCTGGCTTCTAACTCACGACAAGCCCAGCAAGCACAAGGGACGCACAGAGCCTCGAGAGGGCCATCGGCCAACCAAGGCTTGCACAAGTAGGCCAGAACCTTGGAACACCACCAGACAGTATGGAAAACATCGATCTGCTAATAATTGATTGACTGTCAATAATCGATTATTAGATAGATGCGAGCCTCCTAGCACCGTTTCCAGGACACAGCCACGAAGTGTCACCTTCGGTCACTAAACACAGCGAGGTAGCCTACCGTGTTCCCCACCAGAAGGTCCTACGAGCAAAGCCTGCCCTGAGGCACATACCGACACGCTAACCGGGGCCACAGAAACACCCGAGGCAACAAAGGTACTATCGCATTCCCCCTAGCCGTCGCGATACCATCGCGACGGGGAAGGGCACCGCGACAGCAACCCTATCGCGACGGGGCAAAGTGTCACAACAACAAATCATGTCGTGACAAGAAAACACGTTGAGACAACGATCCTTATCGTGACGGGGCAACGCGTCACGACTGATCGGGTAGACGCCTCTTCTAGTGTCCCGACGCGTACTGCGGTCGCGACACCAGCAGAGAGGCAGACCCACGGGATGCTCCATCCTGGGGCCACACACAAGCCACACGCACCACATGGGGGAGGGGAGCATGGCGAAGCTATCTAAACTAACTAGAAAGCACGAGAACTCCCATCCTCCCAGATCGAGAAGAGCGCAAGCAATTCCTACCTTAATCGAAGAACCGAACTTATTAGGGCCCTTCACGTTGAATTGGCCACCTCCTCCTCACTCCGCGCAAGCTCCACAATTCTGGGGACACGAACACGACCCTCCTCCTAACCTAAAACGCACAAAGGAGAGAGAGGGAGGCGGAGGACTGCTGGAGGGGAGGAGAAGAGAGGGGAAGAAGAAAAAGGGAGAAGGGGTCACCGGCCAAGGTCTTAAGCCTTCAGCACCCAATACGAGATCGGGTGACGTGTCACATTAAGGACCTTAACGTGACGGGTCAATGCACTGTGACAAGAACGAGTCCCTCAGGAACACCGCGGCAACCCGACAAGTCATACTGACACACCTACCACCCTAATAGGCATTAGACCCGAAGAAGCGACGGAACATTGTCGCCACCCGTTGAGCGTGCGCAACACGAAGATGCGACAGGAAAGTAGGGCGCGATAAGAATGCGACGCACAAGCTGGTCGCGATAAGGATAACTGTCACGTCGATCATCTATGACGTGACACTAACGCGTCGCACAACCTGGACGCGTTAGTGGCCAGTCATCCCAGACATCAGACGGAAAGCCCAGAAGCTGAGTCTTACATGTTGATTCCAAAAATATAGATATCCAAAATTAGTTGTGCACGGATATCAAGATTTGTCGATTTATTAATTTTTAGGGCAATTTTCATCCAACAAAATAAAAAAATTGAAATATTAAACTAAAATCACCATAATTTGTAGCACCTTCTAATTAGTTTATTTTACAAATTTCATCTTAAATGGACATCATATGGATACTAAATTAAAGGTCCAAATTGAACGGAGGAATTAAAATTGCATTTACGTGAAGGATTTATGTAGAATGTTTTTCTACTCACAAAATATACTTCGCCTTCAAGCAATGCTGTGGCACATGTTGGGGTGTGGATGAAAATCATCTCAACGTGGATAAATCCAACCTCAAGTAAGAATGATGATAAGGATTAGCCTTCTACGTGTTAGCATGCATGAAAACACATGCAACAGTGGGCTTTGATAAGCTCCTAACATGGCTGATGGAGGAGGTTGAGAAATGATGAGGATTTCCCTCATCCACATCTCTTTCATAGCTAGGACAGCCTACATAAACCCCATTTATTCATTCCTATGTACCCTTTGGACACCTACATCATCTCTTTTACTGCTGCTCCTATTGTTGTAAGAGAGGTTATGCCCAGGAGGAAGTAGAAGGAAAGAGGATTTCTTCTTATTATTAGGTAGGATTGCCCTTTCTCTCTTTTCCTCCTTCAATTAAAGTCCTTGAGACTAAGCCTCCATCTTTGTTATTACATTTCCTCTCTCTTCATATTTCCCCCATATGTTATCCATACTGTGAAGGTCTTCTCACTTCATCCTTCTAATTGTTTCATAATGTTGATCATGGAATCTTATGTATAGGAATGTGCTTAAGACCTAAAACCATTGGTTGAGCTTCAATATAGAGTTGTATCACTTTAAAAGTGTCATTCCTGTTGAACCACTCTCTATTTGTCCGTGTATTTTGGTGATAACAAAACTTATGATGATATCAAAGTATATCCTTGTGATAACAAAATTCATGAGTAATTAAATTGAATATCATGTTTCATCTGTGTCGCATCAATCTCATAACAAATTGAGAAATCTCACATTAATTTGATAAATGAGTAGAACGATTCATACATCGATTTCACTAACAAACGATTTGATAAGTTACACAACGATTTGACCGTATAACGATTTCATAAGAGAGAACAATGATTTGTTCTCATAACGATTTCATAAGTGAGAACAACGATTTGCTCTCATAACAATTTGATAAGTGAGAACAACGATTCGCTCTCATATCGATTTGGTTCTCATAACGATTTCATAAGTGAGAACAACGATTTGTTCTCATAACGATTTGCTAGTCACAACGATTTGGTTGCATAACAATTTGATAAGTGAAACAATGACTTGATCATCATATCGATTTGCTTTCACTTAAATAACGATGTGTTCATCATAACGATTTGATAAGTAACTTAAACAACGATTCACTTCAATTTAAACATTGATTGTTTAAAGTGCTTTTTGGCGTCAAATGAAAAGTCAAGTATGTTCTGACAGAAAAAGTTGCATGCGTATTTTAGAGTATTGTCAGAAAAAAAGATATGAACTACTATTTTTATCATGTTAGCAGAAATACAGTGGTATGCACCGTTTATCATAAACACTCTTTTATACTAACACTCTCTTCTATGACCACAGACCTCGAAGACCACCAGAGTCTGATTAAGACAAATGAAGAGAAGATGAGCAACGACTAGAACTCCAACGGATCTCTTCAACGGATCCATTCAAAAGCTGCTCATATAAAAGATGAAGCAAGGTTGAAGAACAAAGCGACAGCTTTCCTGAAGATCATTCAACGAGTGTATATCCAGTGACGAACCTCAACGCCACATACACTCAAAGAAGAGAGAAAGGGCTTGAGCCACGAAGAAGCAATCAAAAGCATCTCAAGCATTCAAGCCTTCAAGCTTCCTTCTCTTTCTTCATTCTCTCTCTGTGCTCATAGTAATTTTGGGGGAGAGTTTATGTCTGTGAGCTAGTGTTCTTAGTGTTCATCTTATAATAGCTCTCGGTCTGATCTTTCTTTTCAAGAAAGATTTCTGTCCAGCCGTAGGACTGTATACAGTGTAGAACCTAGCTAGGGGTTTGTGTCTAGCAGAACCACACTAGGGTTTGTACCAGGAGGTTGGCTTCTTTACTTGTAAGAGAAGTGGGCTGTCTTCTTGCCCAGGAAAGAGAAGAAGACTAGTTGGGGTGTTGGGTGTTGTATTGTCCTTGAGGGGGACTATACTGTTGAGTTCTCATATGTTGAATGCTTAATGAGAATGCTAAGCCAACAAATCACATCTTTATTTTTGACGATGAGTATGAACATTTCATGGACAAATTTGGTGAGTGTTAAGTAATGAAACTTGATGATAATGACTCTTGGAATGCAAATGAAACAAACATGTTAATTGATCATTTATATGTCATTATATCTCCCTAACTATGTTCTTTTATATAGGTGAGATACTATGCAAGACATGTACCAAGACAAGGTTCAAAAGATCAAGAAAAGCAAGAAATACAGGCCCCTGTCGACAACCAGAAAGGCCCTTGTCGATACCTAGAATCAGGCCAGAAAGCCATACCTCAGGACAGGAGTGCCTGTCGACAGCACCAGTGTCGCCTGTCGACAGCCAATGACAGGAAACTGTCTCCCGAACTCCCAGTCCTCTTCCTGTCAACACCTGTCGACAGGAGCACCCAGTGCTGTCGACAGACGAAGAAAACCTTCAAATTCGGAAAGTTTTTAAGTTGCCAAACATGGTGGTTCCAACTACCACGTCTCTCCATATGTGGACACCACTATATAAGCTATCTTTTGAAGGTAATCTCGTACAGAAGCAGCCTCCACCAAAAACCCTAGAGAAAGTTCAAGAACAAAAGGTGTTGTTGCTGCTCTGCTTCTCCTGTTGTTCAGAGATTGAACCAACTGTTGATCCAGCAGTATTGAAGTCTGATCGTCGTGGATTCAAGCCTCTCCATCAAGTTGTGTCCCTCAAGACGAAGCTTGAAGTCCATCCAGACGTTCATCAGAAGATTCTTAATCAGGATTTGTGTTTCAACTCAGAACTCTTCCCTGTTTTAGTTTTTACATATCCATGTGTGTGTGGTTGTGTCTCAAGTAGTCCTTGTGCTTTATTCACATGGCTTGTGTTGTTCTGATCGTGGCTTCACATCAGACAACTCGTGTGTGTGAGTTGTAGTCGTTGAACTAGCTCATAAGTAGTCTTTTCTGCGTGTGTGTGTGGACCTTGGACGTAGGATACACAAGTTGTGTACTCCGAACCACGTAAAACTCTGTGTCCTATGGTTTGAACGTTTCTACGTTAGATGTTTGGTAGGCACTGTGTCTCTACACACATCTGATAGATTGTTTCTCTATCCATTGTCAAGTTACACACATCAAAGTTTAGCTTCAACTTTGTTACAGTTTTCATAGTCTGTGTCTTCGTGAAAAGAAACTGATAAGAACTTTTTAATTGACAGTAATCTATTCAACCCCCCTTCTAGATTACCATATAGGGAATTCTGCAACCTTTCAATTGGTATCAGAGCAAGGTTTCTCCGATTTACTGTTATACTTGTTTGATCTTACGATCAGGAGAACTTTGATCTCATGGAATCTAACAAGGGGTACATGGCCGAGGGACACTCAATGACCAGGCCACCCTTCTTTGATGGCACTGAATACTCATACTAGAAAAACCATATGCAGGTATTCCTAAGAGCACAAAACTTCGAGCTTTGGAAGATCGTCAGCAAAGGACCATACACCCTTCCTGAGGATGAAGATACCTAGACAAAGGACCAGATTGCAAAGGGGACACTCAACTGGAGTGCCCTCAACATGATGCAGTGCGTGGTCCACCCAAAGGAATATTCAAGAGTCTCCACGTGCACCTCAGCAAAAGAGATGTGGGACAAACTTGAATTGATCTACGAAGGTACGTCCGAGGTAAGGGAATCCAAAGCAAGCATGTTAGTTATGAATATGAAATGTTTAAAATGAACAATGATGAAACTATCTCCGACATGTTTGCAAGATTCATGCTAATTATAAATGGTCTGAAAGGTCTAAAGAAGGAATACTCAGAGAGTGATTTGGTGAGGAAGATACTTCGGTCTCTTCCATCCTCATGGAACACCAAAGCCACTGTCATTGAGGATTCTAAAGATCTCTCAAAAATAAAATTGGATGAACTGATTGGCTCTCCAATGACTTACGAAATAAATGTGAAAAGAAAGGAAACTGAAGAAAATCCTAGAAAGTTAATTGCTTTAAAGGCTTCCAAGAAAATTTCTTCAGGTACCAAAAAGGATGCACCTCAGGAAAGTGAGGAGTTTGAATCATCTAGTGAGAGTGAGGATGATGAAATGGCCATGCTCACTAGACGATTCAAAAGTTCCTGAAATTCAAAAGGAGAGGGTCAGGTAACTCTAAACCTTTCCAAAAAAAGACTTTGCTAATAATTTGAGACTAACAAGAAATATGAAATTGTGTGCTATGAGTGCAAGAAGCAAGGACACATGAGGGGAGAGTGCCCCGAGCTCAAGACGAAACTGAAAGAGGAGAAATTCACCTTCAAGAAAGCCAAGGCAATGTTGGCAACGTGGAGTGATGAAGATGAAGATCAGAACAGTCAAGCTACCTCTGTAGATGATGAAGTTTAGTGTCTAATGGCATGAAGCGACGACACCAATGAGGTAAATTCTTCCTTTGAAACTTATTCTGTTGATGAATGGGAACAAGCTTATACTGTTTTATTTGAAACAATTTGTGAGTTTAAGTATGAAAATAAGGCACTGAAAAATAAAATCAACTCCTTTGTTCATGACACCAACCATAATGAACAAATTGCATCCTTGAATGAAGAAATTGAAATGATGAAAGTTGATGAACAAGCACATAGTGAGGAAATGGATGGCATGAAACTAAATTGCAAGAAGCTCAAAAAGAAAAGATGATCTAAGCAATTCCCTTAAAACTCTTCAAGATGAACTTGTTGAAGTTAAAGAAAAGTTGAAAAGGCTGAAGAGCAACTTAAGGGAAATCTGAAGATCTAACTAGGTTTGTCAAGGGTAAACAAAATCTTGATGCAATCTTGGGATCTAATGTGTTTGTGGCAAAACATGGGATTGGATATCAACCTGTTAAACCAAAAGTAATTGGTAAAATCTGTTGACATCTTTTGTTGATTCCAACCCAAGCAAAAGCAAACAAATCCCATCAATGAAAACAAAAAGTCAAGCCAAAGGCAAGAAACTGGAACCCAAGAAAACCAAATCTGTTGCTAACAAAACTGCAAAACCTGTCAACAGCCCCAAAGAGGGTTGTCGACAGGACCGAAACCAGCTTCCAAAGGAGAGCTGACCAGGCAACAGAAAGGCAAAATGCCCATGCATGTTCCTCAAAACAAAAAGCCCATTGTTGGAGAAAAACCTCCTCATGCAATTTCTGTAAAAAGGTCGGGCATAATGAAAAACAATGCTGGAACAGTCTAAATAACTGAAACTCAAACAAATTTGGATTCCGAAGCATTTACTGTTTGGCATGAATGATACAGTGGGACCCAAAGTAATTGGGGTACCAAAACCTCTTGTCTGATCCACATATGCAGGAATGCCTAGCAGCCCAAAATCAAAACAAATGGTACCTGGATAGTGGCTGCTTGAGGCATATGATGGGCGATAAAGAAAAATTCTACTTGTTGGTTGAAAAAGACGGAGGTCAAGTCATTTTTGGAGGTAACAACAAAGGCCAGATCATCGGCTCAGGTAAGGTCGGTAAGTATGTCTCCAACTCAATTGACAATGTACTATTGGTGATGGCCTTCATCATAATTTGCTTAGCATAAGTCAATTGTGTGATAAAGGTCACCAAGTTATCTTTGAATCAAGCACATGTCAAATCATTGATAAGGATACAGAAATCTGAAATTTTCTAGAAAAAGGGTGAACAACAACTACATGGTTGACTTAGATGATCCAGAAAATGAATATTGTGTCTTGTAGCAAACAAACAGGATGAGCTCACACTGTGGCATCGTAGGCTTGGCCATGCAAGCTACAATGTCCTGCACAAGATCATGAAGCTGAAGTTGGTAAGTGGACTCCTTGATATTTCCTTTAATAAAAATGAAAGTTTTTGTGATGCATGTGCACAGGGAAAACAAACAAGGAAATCCTTCAAATCAAAAGCACCGTAAGCACTTCAAACCCTATGATTGTTGCACATGGACCTATTTGGACCTACAAGAACACTAAGTCTCAATGGCAAACGCTTTGGTTTTGTCATTGTAGACGACTTCTCTAGGTTCACATGGGTTAAGTTCCTCGCACACAAAAATGAAGCAATAAGCCTGTTTGAGGAATTCTTCAATAAAATTGAGCATGGAAATGTCACAAGATATGTTCCATCCGCACTGATCACGGGGGAGAATTTGATAACAATTCTTTTTCTGATTTCTGCAGGCACCATGGGATAGAACATTTATTCTCCTCTCCAAGGACTCCGGAACAAAATGGAGTAGTGGAGAGAAAGAACAGAACTCTGGTGGAAATGGCTCGCACTCTTTTGGTTGAAAGTCAACTTGCCAGGACGTTTTGGCAGAAGCAGTGAACACTTCATGCTACATACTCAATAGAGCCATGGTAGACCTGTCATAAAGAAAACTCCCTACGAACTTCTGAAAGGTAAGAAACCCAGCATTGGGTACTTTAGAGTTTTTGGCTCAAAAGTCTTCATTCATAATAATGATAAAGCTGATCTAGACAAATTTGAGGCAAAAGTGATCAAGGTATTCTTCTTGGATATTCAGAACACTCTAGAGCTTATAGGGTATTTAATCTTAAAACTAGAACGGTGGAAGAAACTCCACACGTTGTTTTGATGAATCTCAATCAAAGCCTAACATCTCAAATGCTTACAGGTTTGAACATGAAGCTGAAGGAACAACACTTGGGGAACTTCAAATAAAAACAAAAGCAAACTCAAAAATTGTCTCCAAGACTAACAGTGAACATCTTCGCAGGTACAATGATGAGGATGATGCAACTTTGTTCAAAAATCAAAATGATGAATCTGAAGAAGATCCACAACAAGAGGAGCCTCAAGTTGAAACTCCTCAACACCCTCCTCCAGAACAACCTCCTCAAATGCAAGATCAACCAGACCTTCAACAATTACAAATGTCAGGTACTCTAAAGATCATCCACTTGAGAACATAATAGGAGATGTAAATGAAAAAGTTCAAACTAGGTCTCAAGTCAGGGAAATAGTTGAACATGATCATCTAGCTTTTGTTTCTCAAGTGGAACCCAAAAATGTTGAAGAAGCTCTAAAGGAAAACTCATGGATTGATGCTATGCATGAGGAGCTTGGCAATTTCAAAGAAATAATGTCTGGAGTCTAGTTCCTAGAACCCCTGAAATTTCTGTCATAGGGACAAGATGGGTCTTAAGAATAAACTAAATGAAGAGGGTAAAGTGGTGAGAAATAAGGCTAGACTGGTTGCAAAGGGATATAATCAGGAATTTGGTGTTGACTTCGAAGAATCCTTTGCTCCTGTAGCTAGGCTAGAAGCAGTTAGAATCTTGTTAGCATATGCATGCTCAAACAAGTTCAAGCTTTTTCAAATGGATGTAAAACTGCCTTCTTGAATGGCTACATCAAAGAGGAAGTCTATGTCTCTCAACCACCTGGCTTTGAGGATCATGATAAACCTAACCATGTGTTTAAATGCACAAAGCTCTTTATGGTTTGAAACAGGCACCCCGAGCTTGGTACGACCGGCTCAGCACATTTTTGGTAAGCAAAAACTACTCACGAGGTAAAGTAGACCAAACTCTTTTCACTAAGAGAGTCCGCAATCACATAATTGTTGTTCAAGTTTATGTGGACGATATTATATTTGGCTCTACTAACCCATCACTGTGTGAAGAGTTTTCAAAACACATGCACAGTGAATTTGAGATGAGCTTAATGGGGAGCTTCAATTCTTTCTTGGTCTGCAGGTGAAACAAATGGAAGATGGATTCTTCATCAACCAAGAAAATTATGTCAAAGAGCTACTGAAAAGATTTCAGTTCGAACAAGCCAAGCCTGCCTCAACACCAATGAGCACAAGCATAAAACTAGAAAGTGATGAGAAAGGTAAACCGGTAGATGCAAAGCAATTTCGAGGTATGATTGGCTCCCTTTTATATCTTACTGCAAGTAGACCGGACATTCAATTCAGCGTTTGCCTTTGTGCTAGATACCAATCTAGTCCAAAGGAAAGCCATTTGGTTGCAGTTAAGAGAATATTTCGATATCTCTCAGGTACGCTTGATATGGGTCTTTGGTATCCAGCAGGTAGTAGCTTCAACTTAATCTCTTATTCTGATGCTGACTATGCTGGATGTAAAATTGACAGGAAAAGCACTAGTGGCTATTGCCAAATTCTTGGTGGTTGCATGGTTTCGTGGGCATCCAAGAAGCAACACTCGGTTGCACTCTCCACTGCAGAGGCAGAATATGTTGCTGCAGGGAGTTGTGCGGCTCAAGTGTTGTGGATAAAAAGTCAAATGTCTGACTACAACATTGACATTGGATGCACACCTATCCTATGTGACAACACTAGTGCAATCAATCTCTCAAAAAAACCAATTCAACACTCTAGAACAAAGCACATAGAGATTAGACACCATTTTTGAGAGATGAGGTAGCCAACAAGACCTTAGAGCTGAGCTTCATACCCACTGAGAAACAACTAGCTGACATCTTCACAAACCATTGGTGAGGATAGGTTCACAACACTTAGAAGAGAATTGGTTTGTGCAAAATGCAATGAAACTCATACCAAATCTTGAATATATGTTCCTTGTGTGCAACAACTATGTGGTATATCAAATGGTGATTTGTGGAAAAACAAGTTATGCTTGTTTGGAAACTTTCATTATGCGTGAGAAAATGTTCTCCGCCACGTATCCATAGTTGAAGTGAAAAGGGACATCTATTTTAGATAAAGTATTTAGTTTCGTTACAATTTGCCAATCATTCAAAAAAAATATATATAAAATCAAAATAACAAAAAGACTTTTGTTGTTATCCCCTTTCATGCATGGTGTGATGTTGAACTATGTGAAACTCTTGCTTGAATTGTTTTTGAACTGCTTGAATGGTGAGTCTTCACATGCACACACTATGGGGGAGCTATGTTAAGGTAGGTGAGTGAAATTCCAGAGGGAAACATGTCCTTGGCCATTGCTTACTTCCCTTGAATGAACATTCAATAATTTCTCTCATTCTGCCTTCAAAAACAATTCTTCTGAAGTCCCTGTCGACAGCCCCAACCTGCTGTCGACAGCCATTGACAGTTTAGTCCACCCGAAATCCTCTTTTGTCTGTCTGTCAGTACCTGTCGACAGCCCTCCATCGCCTGTCGACAGGAACATCCCTCCAGAGCCTTCATCCTTCAGCTCTGTCAGCAGCTGTCGACAGGCCCCAAATGGCTGTCGACAGATGGACCAGTTTCTTCAAATCCTTCTCTTTTTGGTCCACAATCCTTCATGAGCCTCCTTATTGAAAGTATTTAAGGTGAAAAATGGAAATGCCAACATTATAACTTATCTTATCCACATGATATCAAAGATATTGTCTAAATCACAATGATTTTGACATACTATTCTTTATGAGTCTAAGTTGCATTAACTTGAGCACATCAAACAAAATCACATGAGCTTAAATTAACTCACTTGAATAACTAATTTGTAAAATATCATTTTTCAAAAGTCATGTGATTAGTTACTAGGTCATTGAGGGTTATGTCCTACATTGGTTTTTTAAACTTCTTCTACTTCTTGACCTTGATTTTAACATAAACAAGGAAAGGTCAATCAAAATTACGGGAGAAAAGCTACCTGTTTCAAAAACAACACACAAGTGTTGAAAAAAAAAAAAGGAGAAAAGACAGAGCAATGTTGAGTATTGCTAAGTAACCGGGGATACGGGCATCACAACTGTCTATCTTCGCGTCAAACGGCTCACTCATTAACTCTGTAAAATGGTTTGATGGTCACTCAACCGAGTAACTGGGGATACGGCACCACAAATGTCTATCTTCACGTAAAAAGGCCAAGTGATTCTAATTACCACTGTTTCTCTTATGCTTCAAATAAAAAATATACAATTTAGAAGAAATAGAGTGAAGCCTCCCAATTTGTCCTGCCAAGGCCATTAAGTGGTTTTTGTTTAACTCACCATGTTGACATACAACTCATTAATCTTGTGTACATCACTAACTAAGAAAATGGTCTCTTGCAAATGACATTATTCAAGAGGGTCTTTTATCAACACATGTTTTTGTTTAATGCACTCTTGTTATTGTCACTGGTGAATCGGGGAATATTATTTCACAACCATTGTAGATTCTTGATGTGTCCAAAATATGTGTGGCTATGACATTTTATAATATGATATTACCCATTTTCCATCTTATATACACATTTGATGCTCAAATGCTTTGAAAATAGTCAAAAATACCACACTGGCACAATTCTGCCTGTGCCTGTCGACTGGGCCCGCGGCAGAATGTTTTTTGGAAGCCGACCGGGCATCGACTTAGGGCGGATCTCGTGGGACCCATCCTTTCAATTCTCACATCACTTCCATAAAAGGGTTCCACGTCCCCTTCCACCCTTTCCAATTCCAAAAAAATCTTCTTCCCTCCTTCTTCCCAACCCTTCCTTTCCCAGGGCGACAGAGGAGCACATCACCCCTTTGCGTTTTCTTCCTCCCTCTGTCTTCTTCCTCTCTCCCCTCACCATCTACTCCAACATACAACTTCAGTTGGCTCCACCGGCCAGGAAGATGGCCTCTCGTCGTCGTCCTCGGTCTCCCGAAGTCGGGCTCCAGGGCACCCGCCGAGCGCCGGACGAAGCAACGGGAACACCGTCTGTCGGAGCTCATCATTCCTTAGAACCTTCACCTACTCGAAGTCCATGGCACCTTCACGAAGTTTGTGCAACCCCACTACGTCGACTTCATGTCTCTGGAAGACCTTTTTCCCGGGTTGCAACCTATCTTCGACGTCAAGAGTTGGTCTCCGTTCTACTATAATCAAAAGCGATACTCTCCCACCGCTGTGACGGAGTTCTTCAACAATCTCCGACAGACTGCTGCAGGTGACCTCTATTCCAGAGTCAAGGGGACTTCCTTTCGAATTTCCCCTAATCTTTTCTCTGTTGCCTTGCAAATCCCTAACACTGGGGTAGATATCATGTCCCATCATCCCACCCCAGAAGAGTACCATACCCTCATAACTTTGCAGTCTTACGACCCTACGGTTAGTAAGCAACTGAATGCTAACTCTTTCCCTCCACTTCATCGTCTCATCCACCACATCTTCACAACCATTATTGTTCCGAAGGATGGTAGTCGCGAACTTGTGACTTCCGTTCACAAGTCCCTGCTCTATAAATTCTTGAACCTTGAACCCATCAATCTACCACTCCTCATGGTCTCCATACTCTGCAGTTGCCTTCGTAGCTCCAAGAGGTCCATGCCTTACGCATGTCAGCTCACACCCTCTTCTTGTTCCTTGATATTCCTATTCCAAAAGAAGAGATGACTGTCCTCAAGTCTCGTAGCTCCTATGATCTCACTGCTGCACAGCGGATGGGCTACAAAATGGTAGATGGCATTGTGACCCGTGACCTCAAGGGTAAGGGACAAGCTACAGCTGAGGGTGATGATGAAGATGTAGAAGATGAAGAAGCTGCCAATGAAGATGAAGCTGAAGATGAACAGAAAACTCCCAATCTGAGCCTGTAGATGCTCCCAGAGATGGTGATAGCATTGCTGCTGGTGACACCACTACTGAGCCTTCTATCAGAGATCTCATAGCTCAGTTGCAAGTTCAGATGTCTACCGCTCTTTGCTAATTGAATGACCGCCTGGACACAGTAGACACTAATATTGAAGCACTGGCTGACTCTCAAGTCCAGATCCAGCTCAGGCTTACTAGGCTCTCCTCCCGTGTTCAAGAGGATCGTCAGGCCCCTGCCCCACCTGGTCCTGATGATGCTTAGAGGGTCTAGGTGTCTTAGATGTCTTTAGTCCACGTCTTGTTGTTGTCTTTTGCTTTCAGAGTCATGTTGTTTACTTGATTTCAATTTTGTCATCTTGTCCATGTGCTATTGTGTAATGCCTACTCTTTAATGAAAGCACAATTTCTCTTCCTGTTACATTGATCTATGCAATGGAATGCCTTTTTTTTGATGTCAGAAGGGGGAGAAATCAATTGAGCAATACATGCAATACATGAAAAATTAATTGACAAATGAATTCAAAAATTGTTGAAAAATTGTGGCTCAATTTGAAAATTTTGTCATCATCAAAAACAGGGAGAATGTTGAGTTCTCATATGTTGAATGCTTAATGAGAATGCTAAGCCAACAAATCACATCTTTATTTTGATGATGAGCATGAACATTTCATGGACAAATTTGGTGAGTGTTAAGTAATGAAACTTGATGATAATGACTCTTGGAATGCAAATGAAACAAACATGTTAATTGATAATTTATATGTCATTATATCTCCCTAACTAGGTTCTTTTATATAGGTGAGATACTATGCAAGACATGTACCAAGACAAGGTTCAAAAGATCAAGAAAAGCAAGAAATACAAGCCCCTGTCGACAGGCAGAAAGGCCCCTGTCGACAGCTACAACCAGGCCAGAAAGCCATACCTCAGGATAGGAGTGCCTGTCGACAGCACCAGTGTCGCCTGTCGACAGCCACTGACAGGAAACTGTCTCCCGAACTCCCAGTCCTCTGCCTGTCAACACCTATCGACAGGAGCACCCAGTGCTATCGACATACGAAGAAAACCTTCAGATTCGGAAAGTTTTTAAGTTGCCAAATATGGTGGTTCCAACTACCACGTCTTTCCATATGTGGACACCACTATATAAGCTATCTTTTGAAGGTAATCTCGTACAGAAGCAGCCTCCACCAAAAACCCTAGAGAAAGTTCAAGAACAAGAGGTGTTGCTGCTGCTCTCTTCTCCCTGCTGTTCAGAGATTGAACCAACTATTGATCTAGCAATTGAAGTCTGATCGTCGTGGATTCAAGCCTCTCCATCAATTGTGTCCCTCAAGACGAAGCTTGAAGTCCATCCAAACGTTCATCAGAAGAGTTCTTAATCAGGATTGTGTTTCAACTCAGAACTCTTCCTTGTTTTAGTTTTTACATATCCGTGTGTGTGTGGTTGTGTCTCAAGCAGTCCTTGTGCTTGATTCACGTGGCTTGTGTTGTTGATCGTGGCTTCACATCAGACAACTCGTGTGTGTGAGTTGTAGTCGTTGAAGTAGCTCATAAGCAGTCTTTTCTGTGTCTGTGCGTGGACTATGGGCGTAGGATACACAAGTTGTGTACTCCGAACCACGTAAAACTTTGTGTCCTATGGTTTGAACATTTCTACGTTAGATGTTTGGTAGGCACGGTGTCTCTACACACGTCTGATAGATTGTTTCTCTATCCATTGTCAAGTTACACACATCAAAGTTTAGCTTAAACTCTGTTACAGTTTTCACAGTCTGTGTCTTCGTGAAAAGAACTGATAAGAACTTTTTAATTGACAGTAATCTATTCACCCCCCTTCTAGATTACCATATAGGGAATTCCGCAACCTTTCATGTGCCTTTAGTTAGTAAAATCCCAAGAATTTGCTTGGCACTAGACGTAGGACTTCTATGTGGGAAGGGCCGAACGAGGATAAAATCATTGTGTCATTTGTGTGATTGTTTATTTGTTTCCGCACTGCTACTCTTTATCACACTAAACTAACAGAATTTTCAAGTATTAATTTTCTGTGTTTAAGTTTCTATTTCAGATTTCAGAAAACATATTCACCCCCCCTCTAGGATAGCTTGTTGTCGTACCAAAAAAGAGTGGACCAACATTTCCAACCAATTTTAACCCCTGCCAAAAGGAAGACCAGTGTCTTTCGACAGACAGATCGTATCTGTCGAAAAGATACCCAGGGAGTCTAGAACCCAAAAACTAGAACTGTTGACAACCAACCTGTAGCTATCAACTACCAACCAGTAACTGTCGACAACCAACTAGTAGCTTTCGACAACCACCAGTCGTTTGTCGAAAACACCAATAGTTGTCGACAACAAAAGCCCAGATTCATAAATATAGTTCTGGATGGAACAGTAGTTGTCGAAAACCAACCAGTAGTTGTCGACAACCACCAGTATTTGTTGACAAACAGAACCATTTCTTCATCAATTGAAGTTGATACACTTCTGCATGGTCCAAATAAGTTGTCTTTCCTATTTTCTTGGATTCTAAACTATTATACCACCAAGATGACTTGTTTAACCATCAACCAACCATCTTTCAATCTCTATCTCTATGTGCTCATGAAATATAACTTATAATCTTAAGACTGTGCTCTCTTCAAAGAGGGAATTAGGATCTTGTGGTAGCACCAGTAAATCCAAGTCAGTGGTCTGATTATGGTGGGTAATAAACCTCGTTCTTGTGCAATGAACAAGATCCAAGGTGCTGGAATCACTTAGCCACTATGAATGTATTTACGTTATTTATTAACCTCTTGAGAGCAGTATGATGCCTGTCGAATTCAGTTTCTAAATTAAGTTATGATCTGAATCATGAAAGATATGTGTGACTTTTGTTCTCAAATTTATTTGGGCCCAATATAAAAATAAATTGGGCTATATGTTTATGCTAAGTATGAAAGTTCATGAGCAAGTATGTCATTGATCCATAGGCACTTTCTGAATATTCACTTAGTTCTACAATTTGAATTCCTATTCTTAACTGCTCAAGTTTTATCAGATTAAGTTATGAAATTTGACTTATGACTTATGTTCTAATATCGGATCTAAATATGTACTTTGTATTACTTTTATACATTCAACTCTTGAATTCTGGACATTCGACAATAAAGATACCATGTCTTACAAAAGCTACTATTCAGGATTCGATTGAAAGAGTTATGCTTACTTCCACCTAATGAGTCTCCCGACTCATGTCTTTGTTTTCTCCAATCCCTTTCAGATTGAAGGTGGATGCAATTTCAGCTACAGAGTACTTTCTTTTCCGCTGCAGATCAAGAAGAAGAGCATAATCTTAATGACTCTATAGGAATTTTTGTTGTAGTTTTAAAAGTCTACAGAGACAGTGTTTGACTTTATGTAAATTATAGATGTTAGTACAAAAGAACCTTGTCAATGTATAATACTTTTAATGATGACTTTGTGGATTGGTTTGCTAGTTTTGTGCAAAACACAAATTTGTCTGCCCATAATAAGTTTTGTTAGCATAACCCCTCTTTCGTACAGAAGTTATGTGTGTTGTGTGTGTGGTTGGAAGAGGGTGCTACACTTTATCCTCAAATGTTATTTTAGACTTTTATTGTAAGACACTTTAATTAGACACATGAGTTGTCTTGAGTTTTATATCAAAAGAAATACTGAAGTTTTGTTTTTAACAAATGCTAAGAATAAATTTTAACAACTCAAGACCATGGTCTATTAAAGTAAAAAGCTACATTTCACTAAACTGATAAATCTTAAAAAAAATAATTGAAATAAAAAATTTAGGAAAAAGAACAATTTAAGGAAATTGCAAAGCAATGATTAGTACATCGAGTAACCAGGCTCCTTCACTTGAGACCTGTTTGAAGCTCAAGTCAAAAGGTGTTACTAAGTTATCTCTGGTCAAATAGAGGCAATCAAATGGTTAACATCTTGAGTAGTCGGGCATTCTTGCACTGAGTAAGTGTGTATACTCGTACAGATAAGTATGGATTAAACCATTTTGTTAAATCTCCTGAAATGTTTCAAAAGATTAAACGAAAGGAAAAGAAAATAGTATATCGAGTACAGCTAACCTCAAATAGAAATCATGTTGTTCAAGAGTGTTAACTTATTATTCTACATTATGTTAACATTAAAACGTTGATTTTTATGTTGATATACATTCATAACAACTCAAGTTAGGACAAAGCACCATATCACATTTGTAATAAAATTCTGAAGTGATTTTTGATGATAAAGAACTGATCTTTAACTCAATAATTAATCATCTTCATTTTTAACCCTTGGTGCACATTATGAAAGATAAAATTATCATTGTCACTTATATATTAAAATCATAGTGTACCTCAATATTCATCTGACTAACCCATCTTGCTGCTTCCTCTTAACCAAAAATCATTCATGTTCATCATTTTCATGTCAAATGCTGTTCTTTGCCTTTTAGACTCTTTCTGCTACTTGAGATTCAAATTTTGTATTTAGGGGGAGAAACTGTCTCATTTCTTAAACCACATTCTTGCTCATACCCTTGGACCAACAATTGGTGTAATCACTTCTTTTGGTATCATTGTGGTCTCACCCTTCTTACTTATTCATTGGGTCTCCAACAATTGATATCCATTGGTATCATATCTTGTGCTTTCAGTTTCCTACTTCATCAATTGGTATCAATTTATTCTCACCCCTCTTGCACAGTCTTTTTATTTGAAATCAAATACTCAATTTGTATCATCACAAGGGGAGAGTGCTCTGAAAAGAGGGTCAATATTCTTGTCACTGATTAAGGGGGAGAGTTTGTGAGTTTGTTCCTACAGAACTTTTGATTTCACTTCATGTTCTACTCTTTTTGATGTTGTCAAAAAGGGGAAGAATTGTTATATTAATGTTGCCATGTTTTGTCATCATCAAAAGGGGGGAGATTGTTGAGTTGTGTGTTTTGATGATGACATATTATACACAATCTGATGTCATATTGCATATTTATGGAAGGATGTTGAGTTGTGTATTCATTTGGATGATGACTAAAACATGTGGTTGTGGATGATGTCTAAACACTCATACTTTGATTTTGATGATGACATATTGTACATATTATAATAATGATTACAAAATTTTATTTTTGATACCTCATATTTCATATTTTGATGATAATGACATGTTGTGATGGTTCACACTTTATAAATACAGGTTTACACAATTTTGTCAAAGTAGGGTCGACACACGTTGAAAGTCAGGTTGACATACATAGTCTGCTCAGTAAGCTCCTGAAGGAAAAAGTCTCTGTAGTGTCGACACACATAGTCTGCCCAATAAGCTCCTGAAGGGAAAAGTCTCAGTAGTGTCGACACACATTGCAAGTCAGGTCGACACACATAGTTCATCCAGTAAGGTGTGTCTGAAGAAAAACAAAAGAGGTCGACAATAGTTGCTAATCAGGTCGACACATGTTTCCTCCCAATAATCTGAAACTGATACTTAGTCAGTAGTGTCGACGCACATGCACACTTGTGTCGACACATATTGCGTGAAAACTCAGAAACGTAAAGGGTATGATTTTCCAAGGGTATAAATTATCTCTGGAGACTTCTGAGAGATTCTCTTAGTAGCAAAATACCCTTTCATCCATATGGTAATGAGGAGTAGGACTTTTGGACACGTGAGAACCTTGGGTGAACCCTAGGTTTCTGTGCACATGCCTCTCACATACAAGGGACTGCACTGAGGTTATAAAAGGCCTTCTGCCTCATCTGGAGCAGCCATCCATCACAAAGAACGTGGGGATCAAGGCCAACCATAGAAGGTGAGTGTTAGAGTGCTGCAAGAGGAGCATATCAAGGAGAAGAGAAGCAGAGCCGAGAAAAAGAAGCAATCGTGCAAAAGAAGAGCAGCAGAGGAAGAAGGAGTAGTCGTGCAAATGAGAAGCAGCAGAGTCGAGAAGAAGAAGCAGATCTAAAGGAAGGTGGAAGAGGAAGCTTGTGCAAGAGTAGAAGCACGCAGCTTAGCATCTATGGAAGAACTCGAGAGCATCAACTCAGATCTGAATTTCTCTGTAAATAAGATCTCAATTAGAGTACAACGAATTGAGGCTGATTTGAGGGAGTTCAAGTCAGATTGGCTGAGGAGCACATCTAGATGATGTGTTCGTGCAAGAAGATCTGAAGCACGACTTCAACTATCAGAATCTGAAGATCCATAGTTCAATTCAAACAGTCCAGAAGAAATTGGGTGAAGCCAAAGGACTGGTGTTCGAAGATTGTCTCCCTTCACTCTGATGTTCATGTGAATTTATTTTTCACTTTTAAACTTCATCATGAACTCTATGATTGCTCCTACTGGTGATAGGAGAGTTGATCCCATACTGTGTTTATGTGTGGATTCAGGAGGTTTGTCTGACCTTGAAACTGTGAATCAGTAGATAAGCTGTGTAATCAGCTGTTAGCAAGCTATGAGTCAGCATTCAAGCTGTGACTAAGTAGTTGTTTGAAGTTGTGAATCAACGGTTTTGGTTTGAGTGAGGGGTGGACATAGGTCTCCGTCTGGGAGCTGAACCATCTTAAAAATATCATGTGCAGTGGTTTGATGTGTTGATTTTGCTAGAATGCTTGCATAGGATTTTGACCACCTTCTAAGCACTCACGCACTTATAAATAGATGATCTAATGTGCTTTAGATTCCTATAAGTTAATCAAATTAGTGGGTACCTATTTAAATAGATATTTTAATTTGACATATTTTTAATTCCATAAGATTTCCGCTGCAATTCTATTCACCCCCCCCCTTCTATATTTTCCATATCACCGCATCTTCGATCCAACATCATCTAGAAGTTTAATTAGTGATAGAATGACATTTCATCTTTTGTATATCTTCTTGCAGCATGACCAATGACGTTGATTGACAGTTAAGAAACATTTGACGTGTCTGTTTTCCAGCATTTAAGGTCTGTAGGTTTTCGGTAATCACACACTTTTTACAACATTAGACATGCCACGTTGACAAGAACACAGAAGATATCCATATGATCTCTCTTCTCCATGTCTCTATCCTAACATTTATTGTTTGCAAGTTTTTGGTACTCTTATGTTGGACCTGCTACATCTGTTAGGAGGCAAGTTTTGAGATAAGAGAGACAATAGATACTTCAACAGATAGTTTAGCAAGAGAAGATAAATAAGAGCATGTTGATACAATGATGTACACCACACAACACATACACAGAAAGCACATTGTGATAGTTGTCAACAAGAAGTGTTAGAAGAGCTCGCTCCCTCATTCAGATCAACCTCTCAGCTCTTAGCACTTCTCGAAGCCTTGTTCATCATTCCTTTCTTGAAGAGGGAGAGCTTGTTTAGATCTAAGGGATTTGCACCTCATTATAGTTCTTTTCCTCTCTTAAATCAACCCTCAGATCAAGCATTGTATTGTTATTATTAGCTTGGTCTAGGGGCCATCACCTTCTTACTCCTTATATAGAGTTCCTCTTCTTTAGTGAAGAATAGATCTGCTGTGTAGTGGGTGGCTTTTACCCTTCAGTAAGAAAGGAAGATCTGTTGGAATAGATGGTATACTGCCTCTTCGTGGGTTAAAGAGAAGGTCAGCAAGTGTTAGATGTGTAAGTGTCCTTGAGGGGGACTATACCCTTAGTTACTGGAATCCCAAGTTGTTGCTTGGGGACTAGACGTAGGACTCCTGATGAGAGAAGGTCCGAATTAGGATAAAACTCTGTTGCATGTGTGATTGCTTTTGTCTTTATTTCTGCTGCTCAATAACATTAACATCTATGTTTAGTGTTTCTAAAATTTGTTACAGAAATTTTCAAAGACGAATTTGTTGATCAATTACCCCCAAAGAATTTAAGATTTTCTTTTTCAATATATATAGTGTTTTGCCAGAACAAAACTATTTAAATAGATCTTTTACAAAAGCAAATAAAATAATTACATATCACCAAAATCAATCAAATACATTACAGGTCTATACCTCCATGCCAAGAATTTTTTTTCTAAGTCCACAGCTCCCTCTACATCCTACTGAATTCGATTGATAACTTCGACTCCCATAGAAACGAAGTTTACCAGCACAATTTTTTTGAAGTCCACGACTCTTCAAGTAATTCGACTGAGGACTTCGACTGATGTCTCCGACTGATAAAGTCGAATACCTTACAAAATCTTATACATGATTCGACTGTCATAAGTCGAATGCTTCATAAATCCTGAACACTTGATTCGACTAATGACTCCGACTGTTGCAGTCAAATGCTTCAGAATCTAATCTTCTTATATTCAACTGCTGAGGTCGAATCACCTCTTACTTCTTGAATCGAATTACCTTGAGAATCTTTAATTAAAGTCGAATTATGAATATTTCTTTAATCGAATTGCAAGGCCTAGATTCAATTTAACTATTAAGTTTGTCCTTAATTATTTTCCGAATCCTTCAAAGGCTTAATAGTTGATGTAACGTTATTTCTTAATCCTCTCTTACATCTTTTCAATAAACCTTCAAAATTTTATCAACACATCAAATTTTCAGTATCTTGTTATGTTATTATTTTCTCTGACAAGGCAAGAAATATTAGACTCAAAATAATCATCTGAATCCTGTGCATAATATTTCTTATAGAAATAATCCTTGAGTTGTCAAAAGCCTTTTTGCTCCGAATTCTGCTGCATTCATTAGACACTATGCATTTATGAAAAACTCAGGCACATGGCATCTGATAGTTCACCCACTGACAAACCCATGCCCTACCTCTTCAACATATGTTTTGTCTAGTTTTCATTTGAGCATACGAGGTTCCATACCTTTCTTTGTACTCACGACTCACAACCTCAAAGGTATGGAGATGTGTTTCTCTTTTGTCTTGTCCTTGTAACAGGCATTAAATAGAGCATGTTTTTTAGCATGTCTCCTCCACAGTCTATGTTATAAGGCTTATCTTCTACGCTGTGAGCAACAGCCTCTCCTCTGAAGACTGGAAGGGAAGATGCAAAACTAGAAGACTGTTGGACAATGATCATGAAGATCCAAAAGAAACTGAAGCTCTCTCTAAACGGTCTAATGCAAACGGCCACAAGCTCCAATGGCTATCTTCGAAACGACTATATTTGGAAGTGTATAAAAGGAAGCTGAAGCTTGAAGAAACACATAGACAATGGGGGTGGTTCATATCTGGAAACTAAGTGAATTCACACTCTAAGTGATAAATGAAAGTCAAACAATGTTTTTAATGATGAATGGTTGAATTGAGGTTTCATACATGTCAATTAACATGATACAATATTTGGTTATCTATGTCTTCATTATACCTAACTATACATGTTTTATCATGTAGGTACAAATGCATATAACCAAGCCTTCTCAAATTATGAGAAAATGATCACAATCACAGTGTATACATGTACCTGTCGACAGACCCAAAGGCATATGTCGACAGATGCCACAGTTGTGATCAGACAGAAAAGTACTGAGAGCATCTGTCGACAGATGCTCAGAGACCTGTCGACAGATGTCACAGACAGAAATGCCAGTGTTGTGGTTTGGCAAAACTGACTCTGCCTGTCGACAGATAGGTGTCGCCTGTCGACAGATGTACACAGGCCAGAGCAACCTGAAGTCTGTCTATTGCAAATCTATTGCAATCTGTCGACAGACACTCAGCACCTGTCGACAGACGCAGAGGATCTTCAAATACGGAAACCTTCCTTCATATCCAAGATTGTGTTTTCAAGTCCCACGACTCTCCACATGAAAACACAACTATATAAGCATCCTTTTGAAGAGAATCTCGTACAGAAGTAGCCACAACCAAAAAACCTAAAGCCAAGTCCAAGAGAAAGGAGTGTGTGCTGCTCTGCTTCAAGTCTGCAGTGCAGAGACCGAAAGATCTGTTGATCCTGCAGTACTGAAGATAGATCGTCGTGGATTCAACCTTCTCCATCAATCCATAGCAGTCAAGTCGAAGTTTGAACTCCATCCAGGCGTTCTCAGAAGAGTTCCAAATCAGGATTTACTCCTACACTCTAACTCTTCCTGTTTCATAATTCTCATCAACCGTGTGTGTGTTTGTGTGATTCAAGCGTCTCTTGTGCTTGAGATCACGTGTGGTGTTGTTCTGATCGTGGGTGCACATCAGAAAACACGTGTGTGTGTGAGTGTTGTGAGTGTAGTCACGAACTCGCTCATAAGCAGTTTACTCTGTGTGTGTGTGTGTGCCGTGGACGTAGGATACACTGTTGTGTACTCCGAACCACGTAAATCTGCGTGTCTCGTGGTTTGATCGTTTCTACAATAGATGTTTGATAGACACGTTGCATTCTCACACGCTAGATAGGTTTCTACATCATCTACACATAGTTTAGATCTTGATACTGTCTTGATAATCTGTGCTTTAAGAAAAAGAACGTGATAATAGTTTTTAAGAGACAGTAATTATTCAACCCCCCTTCTAGATTACCATATTGGGAATTCCGCAACCCTTCAATGGTATCAGAGCCGTGGTTTCTCCGATTTATTGCTTTATCTATTTGATCTTACGATCAGGAGATTCACGGTCAATGGAATCTACCAAGGGGATATGGCCGAGGGACACTCTGTGACCAGGCCACCCTTCTTTGATGGCACTGACTATCCATATTGGAAAAACCGCATGCAGGTGTTTCTACGAGCACAAAACTATGAATTGTGGAAGATAGTCAGAACATGACCATATGGATTGCCTCAAGACGAAGATACATGGACCAAGGACTAGATTGCAAAAGGGACACTCAACTGGAGCGCCCTCAACATGATGCAGTGCGCGGTTCCACCCAAGGAGTACTCGAGAGTCTCCACATGTACCTTAGCTAAGGAGATGTGGGACAAGCTCGAGTTGATATATGAAGGTACGTCTGAGGTGAGAGAATCCAAGAAGCAGGGACACATGAGAGGAGAGTGCCCCGAGCTCAGAAGAAACTGAAAAAGGACAATCGTCTTCAAGAAAGCCAAAGCAATGCTGGCTACATGGAGTGATGAAGACGATGACGGAAAAAGTCAAGCTACCTTAGGAGATGAAGAGATTCACTGTCTTATGGCAAGGAGTGATGACTCCTCTGAGGTAAATTCTTCTTGAATCATTTTCTATACTACGAATGGGAAGAAGCTTACACTGTCCTTTTTGAAAAATTCTGTCAATTGAAATCAGAAAATAAAGCACTCAAGAAGAAAGTTAATTCCTTGTTCATGAAACTGATAATAATGATCAAATTGAATCTCTGAATAAGGTAATTGACATGATGAAAATAGATGAACAAACACACAGTGAAGAGATGGATAGCATAAAAATTAAGCTTCAAGAAGTTCAAAAAGAGAAAGATGATCTAATGAACTTCCTTGAAACTCTAAACAATGAGCATACTGATCTAAAAGAGAAATTGGAAAAAGCTGAAAAGGAATTGAAAGACAAAACAAAAGATCTATCTAGTTTTGTCAAAAGCAAACAGAATTTAGATGCAATCTTAGGATCCAATGTGTTTGTTGCTAGACATGGGATTGGGTTTCAAAATCCCAAGCCAAAGGAAACAGGAAAAAACTGCTGACTGATTTCACTGATCCTATCCCAAGTTCTAGCAATCAAAATCCCTCAAGGAAAAGGAAAAATCAAACCAAGGGCAAAAACCAGGAACCTAAGGCTACCAAATTTGTTCCAACTAAGCTTAAGGAGTTTGCTACAAACCCCAAACAGGATGTCCCAAGGCAAAACAGCAAGTTCCTAAGGCTAAGTTCACTAGGCAACAAAAGGGTAAGATGCCTATGCATGCAACTAAGAATCCAAAATCCACTGTTGTTCATAAGCCATCATCATGTAAGATCTGTAAAAAGATTGGGCACAATGAAAAACAATGCTGGAACAATCCACTAAAACAGAAACTTAAACAAATCTGGATTCCAAAGCATTTTGTTTGGCATGAATGATAAAACGGCACCCAAAGTAATTTGGGTACCAAAACCTCTTGTCTGATCCACATGTGCAGGAATGCCTAGCAGCTCACAATCAAAACAAATGGTACCTGGATAGTGGCTGCTCGAGGCATATGACGGGCGATAAAGAAAAATTCAGTTTGCTCGTGGAAAAAGACGGAGGTCACGTTGTCTTTGGAGGTAACAACAAAGGCCAGATCATCGGCTCAGGTAAGGTTGGTAAGTTTGCCTCCAACTCAATAGATAATGTACTATTAGTTGATGGTCTTCATCACAATTTGCTTAGCATAAGTCAATTGTGTGATAAGGGCCATAAAATTGTTTTTGAATCAGATTCATGTCAAATCCTTGATAAGGAACAGGAAGTCTCAAATTTTCTGGAAAAAGAATGAATAACATCTATATGGTTGATTTAGATGATCCAGAAAATAATGATTTATGTCTTGTAGCAAATAAACAGGATGAGCTTACATTGTGGCATCGTAGGCTTGGACATGCGAGTTACAATGTTTTGCACAAGATAATGAGGCTCAAACTTGTAAGTGGACTTCCTGAAATTCCATTCAACAAAAATGAAAATTTCTGTGATGCATGTGCACAGGGAAAACAGACCCGAAAATCCTTCAAATCGAAAGCACCGGTAAGTACTTCCAAAGCATATGAACTGTTGCACATGGACCTATTTGGACCTACTAGAACATTGAGTCTCACTGGCAAACGGTATGGTTTTGTCATTGTAGATGACTTTTCTAGGTTCACTTGGGTGAAATTTCTGGCTCATAAGAATGATGCACTTAATGTTTTTGAAGAATTCTTCAATAAAATTGAGCATGGAAGTGTCCACAAGATATGCTCCATCCGCACTGATCACGGGGGAGAATTTGACAACCACTCCTTCACTGATTTCTGCAGGAACCAAGGAATAGAACACCTGTTCTCCTCCCCAAGAACTCCAGAACAAAACGGGGTTGTGGAGAGGAAAAATAGAACCTTGGTGGAGATGGCTCGTACGCTTCTGATCGAAAATCAACTTTCCAGAACCTTTTGGGCAGAAGCAGTAAACACGTCATGCTACATTCTCAATCGAGCCATGGTAAGACCGGTATTCAAGAAAACTCCCTATGAGCTTCTGAAAGGTAAGAAACCATCCCTTGGATACTTCAGAGTTTTTGGTTCAAAGGTGTTCATACATAACAATGATAAAATTGATCTGGACAAATTTGAAGCCAAAAGCGACAAAGGTATTTTTCTTGGATACTCAGAACACTCTAGAGCTTATAGAGTGTTTAATCTTAAAACCAGAAAAGTGGAAGAAACTCCACATGTTGTATTTGATGAATCTCAAACCAAATACTAGTCCTAATCCTTACAGGTTTCAAGATGACACTGAAGATACAACACATGAAGAACTGCAAAGAAAACCAAACACAATCTCTAAGTCAGTTCCAACAATAATCAATGGCTATCTACGCAGGTACAATGATGAAGATGACGGACTTCTGTTCAGAAATGAAGATGAAGTACCTGCACAAGATCCACAACACGAGGATGAACCACAACATGGAAGTCCTCCAGCCACCCCTCCTCCAGAACAGACTTCTGAAGTGCAAGATCAACCCGGTCCTTCAACAATCACAAATGTGAGGTACTCTAAAGCACATCCACTTGAGAATGTCATAGGTAACATAAATGATTCAGTTCAAACTAGGTCTCAAGTTCATCAAATAGTTGAACAGGATCATTTAGCCTTTGTCTCTCAAGTGGAGCCTAAAAATGTTGAAGAAGCCTTAAACGAAAATTCATGGATTGATGCTATGCATGAAGAGCTAGGTCAATTTCAAAGAAACAATGTCTGGAGTTTAGTTCCTAGAACCCCCGAAATTTCTGTAATTGGAACAAGATGGGTCTTTAGGAATAAACTAAATGAAGAGGGAAAGGTGGTGAGAAACAAGGCTAGACTGGTTGCAAAGGGTTATAATCAGGAATTTGGTGTGGATTTTGAAGAATCTTTTGCACCTGTAGCTAGACTAGAAGCAGTCAGAATCTTGTTAGCTTATGCATGCTCAAACAAGTTCAAACTATATCAAATGGATGTTAAAACTGCTTTCTTAAATGGCTACATCAAAGAGGAAGTTTATGTCTCTCAACCACCTGGCTTTGAACTTCATGACAAACCAAACCATGTATAAAATTGCACAAGGCTCTCTATGGTTTGAAACAGGCACCCCGAGCTTGGTACGACAGGCTAAGCCAATTTCTGGTAAGCAAAAACTACTCACGAGGTAAAGTAGACCAAACCCTCTTTACAAAGAAAGTTCGCACACACATCATTGTTGTTCAAGTGTATGTGGACGACATAATCTTTGGCTCTACTAACCCATCACTGTGTGAAGAATTCTCACATCATATGCACAGTGAATTTGAGATGAGTTTAATGGGGGAGCTTCAATTTTTCTTGGTCTGCAGGTCAAGCAAATGGAAGATGGCTTCTTCATAAACCAAGAAAAATATGTCAAAGAGCTTCTCAAGAGATTTCAGTTTGAAACTGCAAAACCTGCCTCAACACCGATGAGCACAAGCATTAAGCTAGAAAGTGATGAGAAAGGTAAACGGTAGATGCTAAACATTTCCGAGGTATGATTGGCTCACTCCTCTATCTTACTGCAAGTAGACCTGACATACAATTCAGTGTTTGCCTCTGTGCTAGATATCAATCTAGTCCAAAGGAAAGCCACCAAATTGCAGTTAAGAGAATATTCAGGTATCTCTCAGGCACACATGACATGGGTCTTTGGTATCCGGCAGGGAGTAGCTTTAACTTAATCTCATATTCTGATGCTGACTATGCTGGATGTAAAATTGACAGGAAGAGCACTAGTGGCTATTGCCAGATGCTTGGTGGTTGCATGGTTTCGTGGGCATCCAAGAAGCAACATTCGGTTGCACTCTCCACTGCAGAGGCAGAATATGTTGCTGCAGGGAGTTGTGCAACACAAGTGTTGTGGATAAAAAGTCAGTTGTGTGACTACGACATTGACCTTGGATGCACACCAATCCTATGTGACAACACTAGTGCAATCAATCTATCCAAAAATCCCATTCAACACTCTAGGACAAAACACATAGAAATTCGTCATCACTTCTTGAGAGATGAGGTAGCAAATAGAAATTTGGAAATTAGCTTCATACCAACAGAACAACAACTAGCTGATATCTTTACAAAACCATTGGCAGAGGATAGGTTCACATCTCTTAGAAGAGAATTAGGCTTATGTAAAATTCAGTGACACATATCCCAAGTCCTTGATGGATGTTCCTTGTCAGCAACAACTATGGGGTATATCAAATGGTGATTTGTGGAAAAACAAGTTCGGCTTGTTTGGAAACCTTCATTATGCGTGAGAAAATTTTCTCTGCCAAGTACCCGTAGTTGGAGCCCATGAAGGGACATTCATGTTGGATAAAGGGGTAAGTCTCATTTCATTAGCCAAATTACTCCACATTAAAAAAAAAATAAAAAATTTCATAAATTGGAAAATACCAAAAACAGTCTCAATTCCATGAATGATCTGCTGAATACTTGTGTGCATATCTTGCTTGAATTGGCTTGCATTGATCAAACTTTGTGTCTTTTCATGAGCACACATTATGGGGGAGCTAGTTCAAAAGTTGGGTGCTATTGTGAAGGAAATCATTTCTTCTTGCTGTTCATTAACTCCTTCACATGGGATGATCTTTTCATATTCCCTTCTTTCTCTAAACTGGCTTTCAACAAGGATCTGTCGACAGCTCCTTCCCTTCCTGTCGACAGATAGGCATCCACAGACCACAGGTTCTGAACTCTGTGTGCATCTGTCGACAGTCGACCATGCATCTGTCGACAGATTTTTGTCCTCCCCGCACAGCCAACACTCTGTCTGTGTGTAGCTGTCGACAGACACACCCTGGCTTGTCGACAGAGATCACAGTACTCACAACTAGCTGAACACCCATTTCTCTGTCTGAGTGTACCTGTCGACAAGCTCCACTTAGCTGTCGACAGACACTTTCTACCTGGAATTCCAAGCCTATTCAATCCAAACCTCTTTGAGCTGGTTTCTTTAAAATGTCTAAGGTGTTTATATGATGTTAATTACATATCTGATCACATCATGTGCATAAGATATTAAAGCAATTTTCAACAATCTTGTGATTTTTACATAATACTCAAGTTAAGTCTAGGTTCCATCATTCTGGAAACATTTCACCATTTTCAAAAACTTAACACCTAACTCTTCTTCATTATTACATTAGGCAAACATGATTCTTTTTTTAAAGGTATTATGATCATTGAGCTTAATGTTTACAATTGATAGATAATCAATCACTATATTAATCTTGGGTTATTAACACAATACTTGGAGAAAAGCTACCTATTTCTAAACAATTTCATTCCATTAATTAAAACTACAAATTTGGAAAAATGCAGAGCAATGATGAGTCTTGCTAAGTAACCGGGGAGTGGGCATCACAAATGTTTGCCCTCGCGTCAAAAGGCTAATTCGTCAACTCTGTACAACGGTATATGGACACTTTCACTGAGTAACTGGGGGTACGGGCACGAATAATGTCTACCCTCATGTTCAAACGAGAAGTTATCTTATTACCACTTTTTCCCATTGCATAAATGAATGGCAAATAAAGACAATAATGCAATAGTGTGAAGCCTCCACTGAGTGATAATTCCCATGAGTAATTGATGTTTTTGAATGTCTTGGCATTTAGATATTTCCTCCTTGATCATTTGCACTCCACACTGAGGATTGTGTTGTCCTATACTCTAATTAATAAAAAGAAGAGTAAAAGTGTTTCTTTTGGATATCCGTAAGTGTTTTCTTCATGCTTCAACTTCAGGCTAATTCAGTATTATGTTGAACCATTAAGATAGTTGAAGTGGCTTTACATCTACATGTATATGATAGGTTCTTATATATGTATTCTTCATCTATTCACCTTAGGTAATCAGTTAAAAACCACTGCTCAAGAGTTCCACTTCAAATTCCACACAAAAAATCCAACAAGGTCATATTCTGCAAATCTGTCGACAGATACAAATGTCTGTCGACAGACGCCGGCTGTCCTGTTTGGAAGCTCAACGGACACGCCGTTTGGGGCAGATTTGGTGGGCCATTGCCTTTTAAACTTCCCCCTCCTCCTTTATATAGGCATCTCCGGCCCTTTCCACATCCAACACCACCCCAGCCATCCCTTCCCTCTCCCACATACATCCTCTCCCCTTCTGGACGGGAAACCCTACCTCCATCTCCCTTCTTCTTCCCACTGTCTCCAGCACTTCTTCCCCTTCCTCCATCCGTGCCTCCTCCTTTCCATGGCACCCAAGCGAAGAAGTTGGCCTCACGTCGTCGTCCCGCCTCCTCCTCGCCCGGCGAAGGATCCAGGGCTCACGATGAACGTCGGACCAAACACCGGGATGATCGCCTTCCAGAGTTGGTCGTACCTCCCCGTCTCAATCTCAAACGGGTTCACGGTACATTCACAAAGTTCGTTCCTCCACGTTTTGTGGATTTCCACTCCTTGGCCGATCTCTTTCCCAACCTCCAACCCCTGTTCGATACCCAGGGTTGGACAGTCTTTCTCTACGCTCATACGGCATACTCTCCCACTGCCGTAACTGAGTTCTTCAACAACCTCTCTTCCTCCGATCAAGGGTTCTACACCTCTGTGAAGGGCACTCCCTTTAAACTCACTGCTAACCTTTTTAGCACTGCCCTCCAGATTCCGAACACCGGGGCGGATATTCTTGCTCATAATCCAGACGCCTCTGTCTACTATCCCCTTCTTACTCTTCAACCTTATGATACAACAAAGGAGATTGCTAAGCTCAATGCCAACACCTTCCCTCCACTCAACCGCATGATTCACCAAATCTTCACCACATGCATTGCGCCAAAGCATGGCAGTCGTGAACTAGTCACAAATGTTCACAAATCACTGTTTACCTTCTTCCTTAATTGTGAACCAATAAATCTTCCTCTCCTGATGCTTCACTTGATCACCAAGTGCTTCTACCAACCCAGGAGATCCATGCCCTTGCTTGCCAAATTACTTCTCTTTTGAAGTTTATTGGCATTCCCATTCCAGACAGTGAGTGTGTCTCACTAATTCCCGCAACAGTTTTTATCACCGCCGCCTCACGCATGGGATACAAGCTAGTGGATGGGGTCGTCACCCGGGAACTCAAGGGCAAGGCACCTGCTGCTGCCGAGGATGAAGACTTCATTGGGGATGACGATCAAGCTGATGATGAAGAAGATGCTGAAGAAGGTGATGAAGACTCCCAGTCAGAGCCACTAGATGCTCCGGGAGATGCTGGTGTTGGTGTAGCTGTTCAGCCCTCCATTAGGGATTTGATAGCCCAGCTACAAGTCCAGATGACACATGGCTTTGAGAGGCTGAATGAAAGAATGGATATCTTGGACACACGCATTGACAGACTTGCAACTGAGCGTCATGCCCCTCCTCAAGCTCCTGAAGATGATGCTGCTTAGATATACTAGATGTATAGGAGTGGGTCATGTCCTGTATTTTCATTTCAGTCTGAGCAATGTTGTTTCTGTCTTTGTTATTTCATTTTCCTTATGTATTTTCACTTCATGTTACTTCAGTCACACTTTTGTCATGTGAATGCTTCACTTTCCTATGAATGAAATCACATGTTCTGTGCAAATCTACATATGTGATTGTTGTCTTTACTTTTGATGTTGTCAAAAGGGGGAGAAGAAACCTCAAGTTCATGAGCATTAATTGAATAATTTTGTCATCATCAAAAAGGGGGAGAATGTTGGGTTCATATTCTGGAAACTAAGTGAATTCACACTCTAAGTGATAAATGAAAGTCAAACAATGTTTTTAATGATGAATGAGTTGAATTGAGGTTTCATACATGTCAATTAACATGATACAATATTTGGTTATCTATGTCTTCATTATACCTAACTATACATGTTTTATCATGTAGGTACAAATGCATATAACCAAGCCTTCTCAAATCATGAGAAAATGATCACAATCACAGTGTATACATGTACCTGTCGACAGACCCAAAGGCATATGTCGACAGATGCCACAGTTGTGATCAGACAGAAAAGTACTGAGAGCACCTGTCGACAGATGCTCAGAGACCTGTCGACAGATGTCACAGACAGAAATGCCAGAGTTCTGTGGTTTGGCAAAACTGACTCTGCCTGTCGACAGATAGGTGTCGCCTGTCGACAGATGCCACAGGCCAGAGCAACCTGAAGTCTGTCTATTGCAAATCTGTTGCAATCTGTCGACAGACACTCAGCACCTGTCGACAGACGCAGAGGATCTTCAAATACGGAAACCTTCCTTCATATCCAAGATTGTGTTTTCAAGTCCCACGACTCTCCACATGAAAACACAACTATATAAGCATCCTTTTGAAGAGAATCTCGTACAGAAGCAGCCACAACCAAAAACCCTAAAGCCAAGTCCAAGAGAAAGGAGTTGCTGCTGCTCTGCTTCAAGTCTGCAGTGCAGAGACCGAAAGATCTGTTGATCCTGCAGTACTGAAGATAGATCGTCGTGGATTCAACCTTCTCCATCAATCCAAAGCAGTCAAGTCGAAGTTTGAACTCCATCCAGGCGTTCTCAGAAGAGTTCCACATCAGGATTTACTCCTACACTCTGAACTCTTCCTGTTTCATAATTCTCATCAACGTGTGTGTGTTTGTGTGATTCAAGCGTCTCTTGTGCTTGAGATCACGTGTGTGTGTTGTTCTGATCGTGGGTGCACATCAGAAAACACGTGTGTGTGTGAGTTGTAGTCACCGAACTCGCTCATAAGCAGTTTACTCTGTGTGTGTGTGTGTGCCGTGGACGTAGGATACACTGTTGTGTACTCCGAACCACGTAAATCTGCGTGTCTCGTGGTTTGATCGTTTCTACGATAGATGTTTGATAGACACGTTGCATATCACACGCTAGATAGGTTTCTACATCATCTACACATAGTTTAGATCTTGATACTGTCTTGATAATCTGTGCTTTAAGAAAAGAACGTGATAATAGTTTTTAAGAGACAGTA
The DNA here is from genome assembly GCA_014218235.1 of Colocasia esculenta. Classification (NCBI taxonomy): domain Eukaryota; kingdom Viridiplantae; phylum Streptophyta; class Magnoliopsida; order Alismatales; family Araceae; genus Colocasia; species Colocasia esculenta. The sequence goes on from CM024754.1 coordinate 140,368,315, forward strand.
ATCTATTCAACCCCCTTCTAGATTACCATATTGGGAATTCCGCAACCCTTCAGACAACACTAAGAAAGAATACAAGCTGCATTCGAATTCTTTATAGCCTTACAGCTTTGTCAGGCAAAGCTAAGAGGTCTTCTCTTCCTTAGAAGACTCTTCTGAAGCTCGCCCGTTGTTGGGGTGGAAAAATATAGCTGCTTACTTTCTTGTGTCCAACCCTGGATTCAAGATAGGATTCCAATCTGTTTCTGATCCATGAACCCTTCTAAAGTCTGTGTTTGTTCTCAGTCTTGAGAAAACTACACAAGTCTTTATTTCTCATATATTAATTCTGCAGAAACCTAGTTCTGCATTGCCCCTCTTTTGTAGGGAAGGCCTTAAAAGGCAGTCGTTGTACCCCTGAATGGGATTGACTTGCTAAGGGAGCAAGTGGTTTGTAATACTCTCAAGGATGAGAGAAGGGCCAATTAATTGGTAGTTTAGTGGAAATCTCAAGTGGTTGGCTTGAGGATGGATGTAGGACTTCCATGGAAGGGCGAATCAGGATAAAACTCTGTGCATTCTTGTGTGATTGATTTCTGCCAAGTTCACACTTGAATCACACACTACACACTAAGTACTAACTCTTCTATAGTGTTGTGCATTTCAAAAGAAAATTTAAGAGGCAAGAAGTCCTATTCACCCCCCTCTAAACATCTAGTTTGCCATTTTTGATCCAACAAGTGGTATCAGAGCGAGGTCTTCTCAGAAGAATCCAAGAGATTTAAGAAGAAATGGCATCCAAAGCTTACAACTATGAAGGTCAATCTATCACAAGGCCACCATTCTTTGATGGTGAATATTGCCAATACTGGAAGATGCGAATGGAGTGTTTCATCAGAGGTACTGACTTCGACTTATGGCAGGTAATAGAACAAGGTGACTTTCAAATCATTGGTGAAGCTTCTTCCTCTGGTCTTTCCATTGTAGATAAAAGAAATATGTCTTTAAATTACAAGGCAAAAAAATATCTTTGCTGTGCTTTTTCTAAAAGAGAATTTAACAGACTTTTGGCATGTAAAACAACTAAGAAAATGTGGGATAAACTTCAAGTAACCTATGAAGGTACATATAGGGTTAAACAAACAAGAATAGATATACTTGTATCCCAATATGAACAATTCAAAATGCTCCCTAATGAAAATATAACTCAAATGTATAACAGATTTTCAAACATAATTGTGGACTAAGTTCTTTAGGAAAAGTCCTAACTAATGAAGAAACAGTTAGAAAAATCCTATGATCTCTAACTAATGTCTCGGACCCTAAAGTTACAGCCATTGAGGAAGCTCAGACTTATCACAATTATCTATTGATAAATTAATAGGATCCCTTATGGCTCATGAAATTAATATGGAAAGGTTTTCTGAAAATTCCCGAAAAAGAAAATTTCAAATGCCTTGAAGATTGCAGATTCCTCCTCATCTGAAGATTCAAAGGAAAAATCAGATGACAATGATGATGAGGCTATGCTTTCAAGAAAACTGCAGAGAATTCTTGCAAAGAAGAAGAAGTTTGGCTAAAAAAGATTTTTCAAGAAAGATAAGAAGAAACAGCCAACTTGCTATGAGGGTAATCAGCCAGGACATTACAAATCTGAATGTCTAAAGCTTAAGAAGAAGGATCAAGTAGAAAAATTCGACAAAAAGAAAGGCAAGGAAAAGAAGTTCAGAAAGTTCAAAAAGAAGGTAATGGCAGCAACATGGGACAATAAGAAGGAACCAGTTCAGAATCCTCTAGCTCAGAATCCGAAGAAGAAGAGAAGACAAATCTAGCCCTCATGGCAAGACTAGGGCAGGTAAACTCAGAAACATCATTTGCTTCATGTTCTGAATCTGATTCTGATAGCCTTGAACATGCCTTCAATGAACTTTATGAAAAATATAAGTCAACAGTAAAACAAATAAAAATAGTTAAACTAATATACTGAACTAAGAAAAAGCTAACACCTTTCTTAAAAATGAAACAGAAAGGTTAAACAAAAGTTTAAGTGAAATAAAAAGAACTAATGAATTGTTGTGCGAATACTTAAAAAATAAACATCAAAATCTTGGAATTGAATCAAACCTTAAGGAACTTAAAGATGAAGAGAAATTGCAAGAAGAAAATAATTATCTAAAAGTTACTACAGAAAAATTTCAAATTGTAAGAGTTCTTTATTTGTTAAATTAAAAGGTTCTAGAATAGGAAAGAAGAAATATGGATTAGGATACACACCATAAAATGAAGAAAACATTATTCATCCTCAAGTGTATCCAACCCCTAAATTTGTAGCAGAAAAGAAAGTCAAAAATACCAAAAAGGTAAATCAGTATGTGTACAAATAAAAACAGAAATCTAACAATTTTACATATATGAAGAATGCTTTTGATCTATGTTGTAGTCACTGTAATCAATTAGGACACACAGTAAGCACATGCACCACTAGACATTTAAGATGGATTCCTAAAAAACCTTCAAGGACCCAAGAAGATTGGGTACCAAAGTTACACCTGATTTTGTTTGCAGGGTCGGCTGAGGGCATCCAAATGGTATTTGGATAGTGGATGCTCAAGACATATGACAGGGGATAGGAAGTTATTCACAAGTTTTAGAGAAGAAAGTGGTCAAGTAACTTATGGTGATAATGGAAAAGGAAAAGTACTAGGATGTGTAACATTGGTACTAAGGAAATGAATCTAATTGAAGATGTTATTATGTAGAAGGTTTGAAGCATAATTTGATAAGTATAAGTCAATTATGGGATAAAGGGCATACAGTAAATTTTCAGAATGATAAGTGTATCATCCAAAAAGAAAATAAGATAGTTTTTGAAGCTGAAAGGGTAAAGAATCAATACACTTTACAGTTGGCAGAATTAAGAGAAGTAAACTTGTGTCTTGCAACAACCAAAAGTGAAGAGTCTGAGTTGTGGCACAGAAGGCTAGGTCATGCAAGCACTTCAGTGATCAAGAAATTAATAAAACATGATCTGGTTGAAAGTCTTCCTAGAATGAAAATCAAGAAATTTGGCGTTTGCTCAGCTTGTGCAAAAGGAAAACAAACCAAGACCTCATTTCAGTCCAAGACAATTATTACAACTTCCAAGACTTTAGAGTTAATTCACATGGATTTGTTTGGACCTATGAAGACAGTCAGTCTTGGAGGAAAAGTTTATGGCTATGTATTAGTTGATGACTACTCAAGATACACTTGGGTGTCTTTTCTAGAAGCCAAATCAGAAGCATTTCAAGCATTTTTGAAGTTCATTAAGATAGTTCAGAAAAATCAGAAATTTCAGATTACAAGCATCATATCTGATCATGGAGGAGAAATCAAGAATGAAGACTTCATGAAGTACTGTGAAGAAAATGGAGTTGAGCACAACTTCTCAGCACCAAGAACACCTCAGCAGAATGGAGTAACAGAAAGAAAGAATAGGACACTGCTGGATATGACCAGAACAATGCTAAATGAGTATAATTTACCAAAATATTTCTGTGCAAGGGCATTCAATACAGCCTGCTACATCATCAACAGGTGCATGATCAGACCACTCTAAAGAAGACTCCTTATGAACTATACAAGGAAAAGAAGCCCAACATCAGTCATCTTCGACCTTTTGGTTGTAAGTGCTTTATCTTAAATAATGGTAAGGATAATCTAGGAAATTAGATGCTAAAAGTGATGAATGGGTTCTATTAGGATATATTTCAAAACCTAGAGGTATAAAGTATTCAATAGAAGGACATTAACCATAGAACAATATGTGCATATACTATTTGATGAAACTAATCATTCTAAGAAAGTAGGGATTTAGAAAAGTCTTCTCTTGAAGAAGAAGGTAAAGATGAAGAAATGGAAGATCCCCATTAGAAGATCTCAACAACTAGAAGAACCACAAGAAGGGCTACCTAGAGACTTAAGGTATCATCGAGATCATCCTATAGAAAACATCATAGGTAATCCGCAAAATAGAGTAAGAACAAGAGGTATGCAAATTCCTTGTGACTTTTCTGCTTTAGTTCTCAAATAGAGCCTAAGACAATCAATGATGCTCTGGGAGATGAATCTTGGATCCTTGTTATGCAAGAGGAACTTAATCAGTTCCAATGCAGTGAGGTTTGGACTCTTGTACCTAGACCTACTAACCATCCAGTTATTGGAACCAGATGGGTTTTCAGAAACAAGATGGACGAATCAGGGGTGATTAGTAGAACAAGGGCAGACATGTTTTTCAAGGATATTTCCAAGAGGAAGGCATAGACTTTGATGAAACCTATGCCAGTAGCTAGATTAGAGGCAATAAGAATCTTATTAGCCTATGCTTGTTCTCTTAATATAAATTTATTCCAAATGGATGTTAAAAGTGCATTTCTGAATGGTTTATTAAAGAAGAAGTATATGTTGAGCAACCACCTGGTTTTGAAGATACTATTATCCTAATCATGTTTTCCGTCTAAAGAAAGCACTATATGGTCTGAAACAAGCTCCAAGAGCTTGGTATGAAAGATTAAGTGCTTATCTTATATCACATGATTTTATAAGAGGTAGAGTAGATAGCACAATATTTATAAAGAAATTTTCTGATGGAATCTTAATGTGCAGATCTATATTGATGACATTATCTTTGGTTCTACTAATGAATCACTTTGTAAATTCTTTGAAAATTTGATGCAAAATAAGTTTGAAATGAGCATGATGGGTGAACTAAATTATTTTCTTGGGTTGCAAATAAAGCGACCAAGGAAGGAACTCACATTGTCAAACAAATATATTTCAGATTTACTTTCTAAATATGGTTTTGACAAGTGTAAGCCATTAGGAACACAATATGTGACGGCCCTCATTATACCGGTACGGTTATACCAACCCACGTCGGTTATAGCGAGAGTCTCACAGTGGGACATTTACCCAAACGAACATACAGCTGAGATACACGCGAAATACAACAGAGTAGCGGAAGTAAAAGACAACTGTCTCCATTCATTCATCATCCACATTTAACATACATGAAGTTTGCAATTTACAGCAAGGAACTAAAGTTCACATAATTAAATTGCTGAATTTAAATACATAATGTCCACACTTATACATTATTTTTATGATAAGTCTAATACAGTGTTCAAATTACATACTATGAAATGCACAAGTCACAAAGAAACTCCAAAGACTATCTAATCTCCGCGCTCAGAGTCCGTCTCCACTGTCTCCTCCAACGGTGTCACGTCACCAACTACATCTGTATGCCGAAGCAAGGAGTGAGTCCAAAGACTCAGCAAGCAACACTACTCATAACATACACGTATAAGTCATAGCGGTTTTATATGCACATTGAAAGTTTTCAACACATGGCATGCTAGTCATTTTAAGTTTCAACCTATCATGAAGGTTTTACAAGTTCATACATGGATCATGCTTTCAGATTTCTAAGAATAAAATTTACCTATCACATGCTCTCTATTCAATTTACTCATGAAATTTTGTCTTTAAAGAACCAAGACATGAGAGCTACCAACATGAACATTGTGCATATATGAAAGGAAAAGCATAACTAGCATGGATCTTACATGTTTTAAACACCTACATAGACGTTTTCACATGCTTTAAGTTGCTGATTTCACATGGTTTCATGGCTGTAAACCTATACATGAGTGCTACAATATTGCGTAAAACATATCATGTGAACAACCCATCACGCTATCTTGTACCCGTGTTCACCAATTATCACTAACATGGATTCTAGGTATCTTTGCACATATAAACATGATGATAATAACATGAATTTACCGATTTCACATGATTTCAGATTTGTCTCACATGGGTTTCAATATCATAACCTCTCATTTAGAATTTCACATTTTCCTTACACAAGTTTCCTCTTTCACATAGTTGCACTTTACACATGCACATTTCACATTTGTTCACTTACACATTTACACATGAACACATACACATTACACATTTCACATTACACATTTTAGGTGCCGTGACACATAGTCCAAACCACCAAAGAAGGACATATACACATCACATTACACATAGACGCCATCTAGGCAATCAATGGCGACTCTTGGACTGCGCAGAACGGGAGAACAAGTCTCCACCATAACCAGTGGTACTTGTCCACCTCCAGGATTTCCCCCTAATGCCCTTAGGGTCACTTACACATTGAACTTTCTCAGGGGGGTCTTTTCCCTGATACAGTTCCACTGCCCTCTGTGGAAGCAATGTCACACTTGGCACAATTTACACATTTACACATTTTACCGATTTTTACCATGGTTTACACATATCACTTTTCATCTCATTCACTTTCTCACTCACATGCACATCTCTGTTTTTCCTAACATGGCACTACAGATTTCAGGAGCTTAACACACAAAATTTCACCATTCAAGTTAGGTTTAAGCAATATCTAATCACATAACGATACATCCATAGATTTCTATATTTCACAGAAAAATACATAACTCCTTATATACGGTCCAAATGACCTGAAATTTTAACCACATGCTATTTTCGGGTTCTAGATCATACACTCCATGTTTTAGATTTTTCTGAGCTAAATGGGATTTACAGTAAAAAAAACACCTATTAGCATGTCATTCACATTTAGTTAACATGGGGTTTAACACATCATGCAATTTTTCCACTTACTATTTTAAATAGAGATTACTAGCATATATATGATCCGAGATTGCAGAATTTACCCTAAATCATACAATTGTAGATCGATCACACAAATCATTCTTACATATCTTTTATTTACCGAACCCAATTATTTGCAACTCATGCAAGCATGGACAAATTATCAAATTGAGAATACCTATACTGATCTACTAATCTTATACTCTGAAAAAACTAAGGCATTCAGACTAATCCTAATCATGAAACACGGATTGGCAAGATTTTCAACAATTCATGCTTACACATTCACGGTATAAAATTTCCTACATTCACCATCACACATCACATTCATCCACACACCACATTTGACAATATACATAGTGTATAGGGTACCATATATCCTATCAACGGAAACCATACCGAAAATAGTTGTATAGGAAGGGCAGAACAGGTCGATGTTCTGTCCAGAGGAACTTGGCGGCGGTCTCTGGCCGCTGACTCAGGGTCAGCGGCATGGCCGATGGACGCCAAGCATGATCTAAGCGTCCATTGACCTTGCCGTCAATGCAGGTCTGTGCAGAAACACAGACCCGAGCTCTCAAATTTGGGTGAATGGGAGGGTCTAGGACTCGAGGGAAAATCCATAAAAATAGTAGAAACGACCTAGAAACATACGGGGACATTATGGCTAGGTCACTTGCCTTTTGGAAAATGCTCAAAAGGGTCTAGGGTGTTGGTGAAGCCCTCCTTGGGCAGTCCAAGAAGGTGTGAAAGAAAGCCTCCTAGATCTTCTTCCTCCGGGCTTCTGGATGATCTCCACAGCAAGGGGTGTCGGGGAAGCCTCCTCCTTTGCTCCAACTAGCCTCTTGTCGTGGAAGATGGCCGGATCTAGCTCCAGGAAGTCAGATTCTTGGGTGCAAAGAGTGGGGTTTTTTTCTCAGTTTCTTCTAGGGTTTTTCTTCTCTTTTTCTCCTCTTGCAAAGGTGAGGAGGAGGGGGGAAGGCTGCTCCGGGTTCAGACTTAAGGATGGGCCTCTCTCCCACTCTTAGGGTGACTTGACATCCCTCAAAGCCATTGGGGACAGCCCCCCAATGGCTGGCTTTCTGTTTCAAAAGTTTGCAGCTCTGCTGCGCATGCAGGACAGAGAGATTGACGTCTATAATCACTGGACGCCAGGATTAGTGTTGGCGTCCATGTCTGGACGCTGACACCTCCTCAACGGCTAGGGGTTGACGCCAAGGTGGCCTTCGGCCAGAACTCTAAAATATGCAGAAAACTATGCATACCATGCATATATACATGCAATATGTATATGGTATTGTATCCATACTATCACCATTCAATACATGCATTATTTATATCTAATATAAACATATGCACACGTAATTATACTAATCAATACGTACGTAAATATGTATATACATACACAAGCACAAATACACACACACAAATACAAATAATGCGACGGAAATTCGAGGGTCTTACACCCTCTCCCCCTAAAGAAACTTCATCCTCGAAGTTAGAACAACACTACTCAAACAAAAGGGGATATTTCTTCTTCATCGCATCCTCAAGCTCCCACGTAGCTCCTCACGTGAGAAGTTCCGCCATAGAACTTTCACCGACGCAATACTCTTGTTCCGGAGATGTTGAACCTTCCGGTCAAGAATGGCTACTGGTTGCTCGACATACGAAAGATCTGGCTGGATCTCCACTGGCTCATGACTAATCACATGAGACGGATCTCGGACATACTTCCTGAGCATAGATACGTAGAATACAGGGTGAAGGCTATCCAAAGCTGGGGGTAAAGCTAGCTCATACGCCACGCTGCCTAAACGTCTGAGAATCTCATATGGCCAATGAATCTAGGGCTTAGCTTGCTATGCCTGCCAAATCTGACACACCTCGAGTAGGCGATATCATCAAGAAACATGATCGCCAACCTCGACTCCAAATCCTTCCTTCTGTTGTCGGCATAACTCTTCTGCCTATCCTGTGCCGAACAAGCCTTTTCCTGATAAGCTGGATCTTATCCGAAGTTTCTGAACTAACTCGGTCCAATCACTTCCTATCACAGTCTCCTCCCAACATAAAGGGATCTGCAGGGCTACCATACCGCCTCAAATGGACCATATCAATACTAGCATGAAAGCTGTTGTTGTAATGCGAACTCCACAGAGGTAAATGACGCTCCCATCATCCTTTCAATAGATCATCCCAATTCGGTATGGCAAAGCTAGAAGGGGGGGTTGAATAGATTTGCAGCGGAAACTTAAGCAATATGAAAATTACTTCGGATTAAAAGATCTACTCAATAAAACCCCTTTGATCTGATGCAATGTGTGTGAGCAAACTAACAGTTAGTGTGTAGACGAAATCCCTATGCATGCATCTAGCGCAATACAGTGCAAACCACAAGTCAAACCACAGTGCACAAGGGATTTTTTAGGTGGTTCGGAGATCACACCACGTGACTCCTACGTCCACCCCCCACACAGTGAGGACACACTACTCAAGAACTGAGTACAACACACACACGAGCACACCGGCTCAACCACACACACACACGCTAGATCAAGTCCACAAAAGATCAGATCCTCTAGCCTTGATCTGACCAACACACACACACACGTTGTCTGATGCAAACACGCAATCAGAACAACAATCCACACTTCCACACATCCACGTACTGATCTCAAATCAGTGCACACACACAGATATATGAAAGTAGTGAAAGGAGAAGAGTTTTGAGATGAAGAATCAAATCCCGATGTAGATCTCTTCTCGTTGGTCGTCCAGAAGACTCCAAGCTTCGTCTTGACAAGTATCAGTTGATGGAGAAGCTTGAACCACGGACGAACCGGCTTCAACTCCGCTTGGAAGGTTGTTCTTCTTTGTTCTGGGCAGAGAGATGAAGCAGGGCAGCAGGAAGAAAGCCTTGATCTTGACCTTTGCTTAGGGTTTTGGTATGGTGGCTCCTTGCTGCGAAAATAGCCTCATATGATCCATATATAGTGGTGTCCAAGCATAGAGAGTCGTGCTAAAAGGAAACACCAAAATAGATCATATCCTGGCCACTAGATCTTCCCAAAACTCCGTCTGTCGACAGCCGACTTGCTGCTGTCGACAGATGCTGACAGGTTTGCAAGAACCGGAAGACTGGGCTTTCTGGAAATAGATTTCTGAGTGTATCTGTCGACAGGCGAAAATCATCTGTCGACAGATGCATCAGATGCACTATTCATCTGTTGACAGATGCACTGTCATCTGTTGACAGGTGCACTATTTCAGCAACTTGTCTTGTTCTTTTGCACTTGGATTTTGGGCTTTGTCTTGCATGGAATCTCACCTACATTAAAAGACATAATTAGTGAGATATAATGAACATATAAAACATGTGTTTCATTTGCATCCAATTGTCATTCTCATCATGTTTCACACATTCATAACACACAATTTTGTCTTGTTCATGAAATGTTCATCATCAAAACAACATACCATTTGTGAACATTTCACATAACATCAATTAGTATTGCTCATCATCAAAAACATTTAAGCACTTGTTGTAACCCAACATTCTCCAATATGAGAACCCAACATTCTCCCCCTTTTTGATGATGACAAATTTTCAATTTATGCACAATTGATGTTTCTCCCCCTTTTGCAACATTCAAAAGATAATGGGTGCACACAAGTAAAAGAATGAAGCAAAGAATTGTGTGACCACATAACTGAATTGTGAAAGAATTGAGTGGGGAATGAGTGTTCAAATGAGATTGCAAGGTTGAGAATAGGTTGATACCCACTACAAAATGTCATAAACACTAGTATTAAGACACATAAAAATTCTACAATGGTTAAGAGATAATACTCCGGGAATCTCAAGTTATAGCATTTAGAATACATCGTTCAAAAACCATGAAAATGAGATAACCCTTTTGAATAAAACCATTGAAGAAAATCATATACCTTAGTGGGTGATGTTCAGTTGGTAAATGAAGGCAATGTCTACATGAACAATTGACAATAGACAACCTATTGCCCTTGATTTAATCTTGGAGGCTCCACTCTATTTCTAGCATTTGAACAATTTAAGTGGTAATTAGGATCACTTTTACCTTTTGACGTGAAGGTAGACATTTGGGATGCCCGTACCCCCAGTTACTCAGTGTGAGTGACCATCATACCATTATGCAGAGATAATGAAAGGACTTTTTGACGCGAAGACAGACATTTGTGATGCCCGTGTCCCCGGTTACTCAGTGATACTCATCATTGCTCTGCCTTTGTCCCAATTCACATATTTGTTTTTTTTTAAATTTTTGACTTTAGAAATAGGTAGCTTTTCTCTTTTTTTTTTAGTTGGAAAATCAAGTTCAAAAGGTTTATTAAGGTCAAAGGCCAATGCAAAGACATTAAGTTCAAAAACCTTCTTACTTGTCAATCCATATAGGAACATGATCATCCACAAGGGAGTTATTCTGAGTTAGGTTAAAATCATTAGATTTGTTCAATGTTTTCTAGATGATACAACCTAGACTCAATCTCAAAATATTATTTCAAAATCATTGTGATTACCATATGACTTTGATACTATGTGAGGATGAAAGGTTATAATGAATATTTATACCCAATTCTCCCCTTGCATCAATGATATGAACATACTCATGAAGAAATTATGAAGAATTTACAGAAAATGTGTATCTGTCGACAGCAAGGGAGTGTCTGTCGACAGATGCACTCAGACAGAGCAGTTGGGGTTCTGGGAAATCAGGAATTGAGTAAAGCTGTCGACAGAAGGATTTTTGTCTGTCGACAGAAGCACACAGAGTCCAATTTCTTGGTTCTGTGAGGCCATATCTGTCGACAGGCTGTTTGGGGCTGTCGACAGGGGCTTTGAAACTTCAGCTTTAAGGCTTTGAATTGAGAGTGATTTGAACCATAAGATTGAGGGATAAGTACACATTGAATATGAAGGGTATCCCTTATGAATTTCACTCACCTAGCCTTAAACTTACTCCCCCATAATGTGTGCATGTGATGAGATAACATTCAAGCAATTCAATCATGATTTAGACATTCATCACAAGCAGTTGCACACAAATTTCATGAGCATTCATGAGCATTTTCAAACTTACTCCCCCATAACATATGCATAGAAAATGTATCAAGCAATTCACACGTTATTAAGCACACAACTAGCCTTATGTATTACATGACTTTTGGTACTTGGCGGAGTATTTTACTCACGCATAATGATAGTTTCCAAACAGCATAACTTGTTTTTCCACATGTCATCATTTGATATACCAAGAGGTCATGTGCACAGTTATGTAAGCAAGATGGCATGATTCCAATTGCTAAGAGGCATTGTCATGTGGGGTAGCATTAAGACACATTTTGCATTGCTCAGATAAAGGTAAGAATCCATTTCAATTTCAGCAGTTCAATATGAAGTGATAGGAGATTTTACCTGAACAGTCTTCAATCATAGTAAAAAAGTTACCTTTTTTCTCCATCATTTCTTGCCTTGCACAGCCAATGTCATGAATCCATTTCTAATTTTTGTGCAAGACATCTCAGCTTGTGATCAAGCTTGTTTTGGGACCCACACTTGCTTGGGTCCTGCAACGACATTAAGGTTAGGATATAACAAAGATTTCAAAATCCAAAGTGATTTGATTTTTGGATTTTTGTTGTTTTGTGCAGTTTTCCTGTTCATAGATACATGAAATTTCTGATCTTTATGAACATGTTTATCCTTGTGTGTATGAACACATGGATTATTATGGAGCTTTGAAGCATGCACAACATCATGATTTTTATGAGAGTGTTGATTTTTCTTCCAGCAGAATTTAGCAAGATGACCAAGTTTATTGCATTTGTAGCAAACAGGTTGAGCATTTACCTGGAGCTTACCATAGTGTGATTGCATTTGCTGGAATCTCTGAGATCCTTTAGAGTACCTTTGATCACCCTTGGGTTGAGAAGAAGGAGGTGGTACCTTTGGTATCTCTTGGCATGATGTGGAGTTGGAGATTGCCTTGAAGCTTTTTGAGCTGTTGGAGGAGTTGAAACATTGTACAATCCTGCTTTCTTTTTCACTTCCTTTTTCGGATTTTCAGTTGTAACTACATTCCTTTTAATTGCTGCCTTTTTGTTCAAAATTTTATTTTGTTTTTGAACATTTTTCTTATTTTTCACAGAAGCAAGACTTGTGTTTTTCAATTCATTTTGAATCTTCTGTTTTTCAGCTTTTAATGCAACAACTTCTTTTTCTGAAGTCTGAAGCTTGTTTAGCATGACATCCAAACCATTTTTCATTTTGTTCTTTTCATTTTCAAATTGAGCAATTTGTTGTTCCAGATCAACAATTTTATTCTTAGAATTGTTCCATTCATCATTTAATGGTCTGTCATGATACATGCATTCAATCTTCTTTTTCAGATGATTATTTTCCTCAATCAATGGTTGCATTTCTCTTTTATTTGATGATCATGAGCCATGTTGGAGATTTGTTTGATCATTGATCATTATCAAATTTGAGATTTTCATTATGATCAATCAATTTTTCATTTTGATTTTTCAAATCAGAATTTTCAGATTCCACATGATCATGATCTTCTTTCAACTTAGAAAACTTGATTTCATAGTTTTTGACTTCATTTTCCAATTTTCATTCTCCATTTTCAAGTTTCATTTCTTCATAGAATGCTTGAGCATTATCAATTATCATTTCATTCTTTTCCAGATTTTCTTTTAGCTTCTTGTTTTGATGTTTAATAGTTTTAAATTGTTTGCACATGTGCTCATAGCATTCTATAGCATTCATCAATATAAGATATCATTCTCTGAATCAGAATTGGATATTGAAGCATCAATGGGTCTGAATTGGATTTACCTGATTCTTGAGAATTTCTTGACATCTTTGACATATGTGATCCTCTAGAGTTCGTCTGAACGAGAAGAGCCTCTTGAGCTTCCATGAGCCATGTAGCATTTTTCATTGATTTCCCTTCCAGACTTGCATGTTTTCATAGAGGAGACCTGCATTTTATGAACCTTGTCATCAAACTCAATAATCATTGGTCTACTTATGATACTTGAGAACTCAGACATATTTCTGAGTATGTAGTAGATAAAAACCAACCAACGAAGTGATCAGATCAGTTCAGAATCAATTATAACCCGATCAGAGCAATTAAGCACACATAAACGATATGCCAAATCACAACCGATGAACAGAAAACCCGCTCTGATACCATTGTTAGGAATCAGCAATTAAGTGCACAAATAGATCTGCCAATCAGTACCGATAAACAAAGAACCTGCTCTGATACCATTGTTAGGATCGGATATTCGGTATTGGCAAAGCTAGAAGGGGGGGTTGAATAGATTTGCAGCGGAAACTTAAGCAATATGAAAATTACTTCGGATTAAAAGATCTACTCAATAAAACCCCTTTGATCTGATGCAATGTGTGTGAGCAAACTAACAGTTAGTGTGTAGACAATCCCTATGCATGCATCTAGCGCAATACAAGCAAACCATAAGTCAAACCACAGTGCACAAGGGATTTTTTAGGTGGTTCGGAGATCACACCACGTGACTCCTACGTCCACCCCCCACACAGTGAGGACACACTACTCAAGAACTGAGTACAACACACACGAGCACACCGGCTCAACCACACACACACACGCTAGATCAAGTCCACAAAAGATCAGATCCTCTAGCCTTGATCTGACCAACACACCACACACACGTTGTCTGATGCAAACACGCAATCAAACACAATCCACACTTCCACAACATCCACGTACTGATCTCAAATCAGTGCACACACACATATATGATATAAAGTGAGTGAAGGAGAAGAGTTTTGAGATGAAGAATCAAATCCCGATGTAGATCTCTTCTCGTTGGTCGTCCAGAAGACTCCAAGCTTCGTCTTGACAAGTATCAGTTGATGGAGAAGCTTGAACCACGGACGAACCGGCTTCAACTCCGCTTGGAAGGTTGTTCTTCTTTGTTCTGGGCAGAGAGATGAAGCAGGGCAGCAGGAAGAAAGCCTTGATCTTGACCTTTGCTTAGGGTTTTGGTATGGTGGCTCCTTGCTGCGAAAATAGCCTCATATGATCCATATATAGTGGTGTCCAAGCATAGAGAGTCGTGCTAAAAGGAAACACCAATATAGATCATATCCTGGCCACTAGATCTTCCCAAAACTCCGTCTGTCGACAGCCGACTTGCTGCTGTCGACAGATGCTGAAGGTTTGCAAGAACCGGAAGACTGGGCTTTCTGGAAATAGATTTCTGAGTGTATCTGTCGACAGGCGAAAATCATCTGTCGACAGATGCATCAGATGCACTATTCATCTGTTGACAGATGCACTGTCATCTGTTGACAGGTGCACTATTTCAGCAACTTGTCTTGTTCTTTTGCACTTGGATTTTGGGCTTTGTCTTGCATGGAATCTCACCTACATTAAAAGACATAATTAGTGAGATATAATGAACATATAAAACATGTGTTTCATTTGCATCCAATGTCATTCTCATCATGTTTCACACATTCATAACACAACAATTTTGTCTTGTTCATGAAATGTTCATCATCAAAAACAACATACCATTTGTGAACATTTCACATAACATCAATTAGTATTGCTCATCATCAAAAACATTTAAGCACTTGTTCTAACCCAACATTCTCCAATATGAGAACCCAACATAACCACACTCTCAACATATCCTCGAGCGTCTGGATAGTCCTCTCGGCTGCCTCGGTCTGGGGATGAAACGCCGAACTGAGCTTAATCTCCGACCTACGCATCCTAAAGACCCTCCACAATCTCGAAGTAAACCTCGGA
The DNA here is from genome assembly GCA_014218235.1 of Colocasia esculenta. Classification (NCBI taxonomy): domain Eukaryota; kingdom Viridiplantae; phylum Streptophyta; class Magnoliopsida; order Alismatales; family Araceae; genus Colocasia; species Colocasia esculenta. The sequence continues at coordinate 140,383,833 of CM024754.1, forward strand.
TCTCGATCCGAAATGATCGCTTCGGCACACCATGCAATCTATGATACCGCTAACATACAATCTGCTAACTCTCTACTGACGCTTCTTCTTCATGGGCAAGAAAGAGCAGTCTTTGAGAATCTATCTACAACTACCAAATCGAGTCATTTCCCCTTCTAGATCGAGGCAAACCCGATACAAAATCCATAGTGACAGCTTCCCACTTCCATACGGGATATCCATCCTCTGCATAAGGCCGGATGGTCGCTGCCGCTCGGCTTTCACTTGCTGACATACTAGACATCTAGACACATAATCCGCAACATCCTTCTTCATATCGACCACCAAATGATCTCTTCAGGTCTTGATACATCTTAGTGTTACCCGGATGAATAGAGAATCGCGATCTATGAGCCTCCGCTAACACATGCTCACGGACATCTACTACATCAGGGACACAAACACGGTGCTGAAATCTAATCACATCCGTCCTCATCACGAGCAATGCCCGCCTTACCCACTAACTCTAACAATCTAGGGTCGGCTTTTGCTGCTCAATCACCTCATCCAAGACTGAGGATCTAAGGGATAGCTGAGCTACAAAAGCCTGACACAACGATGGCTCTACTCGGTCATAGAGCACGCTGCATCCTCCAACATCTTCCAATTCTGCTGGAGCGAAGACCTCTTTCTACTAAGAGCATCCGCTACGACGTTCGCCTTTCCAGGATGATACTGAAGGTCGAAGTCATAGTCCTTCAAGAACTCAATCCATCCCTCTGCCTCAGGTTTAATTCCTTTTGGGAGAAAAGATACTTCAAGCTCTTGTGGTCGATAAACACCTCAAATCTGACACCATAAGATAGTGCCTCCAGATCTTTAGTGCATGAACCACTGCTGCGAGCTCCAAATCATGAGTCGGATAGTTCCTCTCATGCTCCTTCAACTGACGAGAAGCATAAGCCACTACCCTCTCTCCCTGCATGAGTACATAGCCTAAACCAATCTGAGATGCATCCGTATAAATGGCAAAGCCCTCTAGACCACTAGGCAATACCAATACCGGAGCAGAAGTAAGCTTAGCCTTCAATAGCTGAAAGCTACGCTCACATGCCTCAGACCATACGAACTTCTCACCTTTCCTGGTCAGCTTTGTCAAAGGGGCGGCGATGGATGAGAAACCCTCAATGAATCGCCGATAATAACCAGCTAACCCAATGAAACTACGAATCTCCGAAGGAGTCTGGGGAATCTCCCAATCCATAACTGCTTGGACCTTTGCTGGATCAACTGCAACACCATTGCCGGAGATCACATGCCCGAGAAAGTGAACCTCGCGCAACCAGAACTCGCACTTGCTGAACTTTGCATACAGCTTGTGCTTACGGAGAACCTCTAAGACTAACCTCAAATGCTGACGGTGCGTGGCCTCATCCGGAGTAGACCAACACATCGTCAATAAACACAACAACAAAGCTATCTAAATACGGACTAAACACCCGTTCATGAGATCCATGAACGCTGCAGGGCGTTGGTCAATCCGAAAGAAAGGACCAGAACTCATAATGTCCATAACTGGATCTAAATGTCATCTTGGACACATCCTACTCCTAATCCGCAGCTGATGATAACCAGATCGCAAGTCAATCTTAGAGTAGATTGATGCATCCTGCAACTGGTCAAACAGATCATCAATCCGAGGTAAGGGGTACCTGTTCTTCACAGTCACCTGGTTCAGCTTCCTATAATCAATGCACAACCTAAGTGACCCGTCTTTCTTCTTGACGAACAATACAGGTGCGCCCCAAGGGGAAACACTAGGGCAATGAATCCCTTATCAAGCAATTCTTGCAATTGCTTCCTCAACTCGGCTAATTCTGCAGGTGCCATCCTATGGGGCCTTCGAGATAGGAGAGGTGCCTGGAAGTAACTCTATAGTGAACTCTATCTCCTTATCCGGTGGCAATCCAGACAAGTCATCGGGAAAGACATCTGGAAACTCCTGCACCACATCGATCTCTGCAAGAGTCAGTGACGAACCCGCATCGGGTACTAGCATAACGCTGGCAAGAAATGCGTCACAACCCTTGTTCACCATGCGCATCGCCTTCATGGCAGTGATAACTAACTTTCCCGCTAAGTTCTTTGGCAAGGGATGAGAGAACTCGTCCTCACCAGGAATGCGGAAAACAATCTTCTTCCGACGACAATCCACTAACGCATAGTGCTCCTCTAGCCAATCCAGACCAAGATAGCATCATAGTCCTTCATCTTTAGCAAGAAACACCCATCTAGGATTCTATCCTCAATGCACACAGGTAACGACGGAATGCACTTCCTAGTCGATACCGTACCCGCAGGGGTGTGCACAGACAAAGGGACCTCTAACTCCTCAGACTCTATGCCTGACTCTAGGGCTAACTGCCTAGCGAACCGCTCGGAAATGAACGAGTGAGTACCCGTATCAAACAAAACCCGAGCGTGCACACCGAAAAGCAAAACGTACCTTCAGTGACATGCTCCGCCTGCTCGGCGTCCTCACGAGCTCACGAGCTAAAGCAAACACTCGAGCTGGGGCTCGAGGCCTTCCTGGTCTTCCTGTAGCTGGCGCAGTTGCCGCTACTGCTGGTGCTGGCGCTCAACGCTGAGCTCCTTGCTGAAGTCTTGGGCAGTCTTTGATCTTGTGGTTGCTGCTCCCACACTTCAAGCATCTACCCCCTACCAACCAACACTCGGACCCACCATGTGTCTTCCCGCAATGGGGACACTCTTTCTTCACACCGGGGGAACGTACAGAAGGTACCTGAGAGTTGCTGACTGTCATTGGTTTCTGCGGTGTCTTGTACAGCGTTTTCCTCTTATCCTACCGCTGGAATGTCACTGTCGGCCTCTTCTGGAAGCCTTCTTCTCCTCCAGATATTGTTCCATTTCTCCTCCTGTCTGCAGGCAACACTGAGGGCCTCGTCCAGCGTACGGTGGTCAAACGCCACGAGTCTCTTCCACAGTGATGGCTTGAGTCCCATCATGAACTTCTTCGTCTTCCTGCACTCATCCTCTACGATATGCAGTGCATATTTAGAAAGTTCAGAAAACCTTGCCTCGTATTCCAGCACGGTCATGGAGCCTTGCGTCAGGGATAGAAATTCCTGCTCCATTTTGTCCTGGATATGCTCTGGGACGAACTTGGCTCGGAAGAGTCTCACGAACGCGTCCTAGTCACGTCTACTACTTCGTCCTCAAAGCGTGTACGTAGTAGGGAGGACCACCATACATCCGCTCTCTCCTGCAATACACCTTCATAAGCACCAACTAACAAATTCTAACTTGACAAACAACATACAAGCATAAACTAAAGCATACCTGTAGCATGTAAGTGGCTAATGTCACCTTATCCTCATCAGGGCACCTGATAGCTCGGAAGATTTTCTCTGTCTCCCTTAACCAGCTTTCTGCCATTAATGGATCACTCTCCCCCTTAAAAGAGGGTGGGGTCATCCTCTTGAATCACTCCATGATAGAAGGTCCACCATGGTCCTGAGCTGAGGCCTGAGCTTGCTACATTAAATAATAAACAATATACGATAAACACAATATCATGCAATTTAAATAGCAAACCACTAGTTGTTTCATTATTCTACCTGGGCCTCCAACTGTGCTTGGAGTGCTGCCTGGGTATGAGCCTGCGTCTGCATGGCTTGCACCAGACCTTGCATGAATACTCCGTAGTCCACAGGCGGCAGTGGGGGAAGTACAGGGCCTCGCGGTGCCGGGGCCTGTTGCACCGCCTGCTCATCACGTCGCGGCTCGTCCTCACGGGCCGACGCTCCACCACGCCTACCTCTCGAAGCCATGGCTGAAATAAAATTCAGCCACCATTAGAGTTAGGTTAAAAAATTTTCTAACCATTTTCTTATCTATCTTTCACTTCTTATTAGTGTTTTCTACACATGTGGACATACTTAGCATGCAATGAGGATGATGACTTAGTATATTCATGTGCAATCTCAACCGGTTGCTCTGATACCAATCTCTGTGACGGCCCTCATTATACCGGTATGGTTATACCAACCCACGTCGGTATGGCGAGAGTCCTCACAGTGGGACATTTACCCAAACGATACATACAGCTGAGATACACGCGAATATACAACAGAGTAGCGGAAGTAAAAGACAACTATCTCCATTCATTCATCATCCACATTTAACATACATGAAGTTTGCAATTACAGCAAGGAACTAAAGTTCACATAATTTAAATTGCTGAAATTAATACATAATGTCCACACTTATACATTCTTTTTATGATAAGTCTAATACAGTGTTCAAATTACATACTATGAAATGCACAAGTCACAAAGAAACTCCAAAGACTAGTTAATCTCCGCGCTCGGTGTCCGTCTCCACTGTCTCCTCCAACGGTGCCATGTCACCAACTACACCTGTACGCCGAAGCAAGGAGTGAGTCCAAAGACTCAGCAAGCAACACTACTTATAACATACACTATAAGTCATAGCGGTTTCTATATGCACATTCAAAGTTTTCAACACAGGCATGCTAGTCATTTTAAGTTTCAACCTATCATAAGGTTTTACAAGTTTATACATGGATCATGCTTTCAGATTTCTAAGAATAAAATTTACCTATCACATGCTCTCTATTCAATTTACTCATGAAATTTTGTCTTTAAAGAACCAAGACATGAGAGCTACCAACATGAACATTGTGCATATATGAAAGGAAAAGCATAACTAGCATGGATCTTACATGTTTTAAACACCTACATAGACGTTTTCACATACTTTAAGTTGTTGATTTCACATGGTTTCATGGCTGTAAACCTATACATGAGAGCTACAATATTGCGTAAAACATATCATGTGAACAACCATCATGCTATTTTGTACCCGTGTTCACCAATTATCCCTAACATGGATTCTAGGCATCTTTGCACATATAAACATGATGATAATAACATGAATTTACTGATTTCACATGATTTCAGATTTGTCTCACATGGGTTTCAATATCATAACCTCTCATTTAGAATTTCACATTTTCCTTACACAAGTTTCCTCTTCACATAGTTGCACTTTACACATGCACATTTTACATTGTTCACTTACACATTTACACATGAAACATACACATTACACATTTCACATTACACATTTTAGGTGCCGTGACACATAGTCCAAACCACCAAAGAAGGACATATACACATCACATTACACATAGACGCCATCTAGGCTTCCAATGGCGACTCTTGGACGCGTGAGACCGGAGAACAATCTCCACCCTAACCAGTGGTATTTGTCCACTTCCAGGATTTCCCCTAATGCCCTTAGGGTCACTTATACATTGAACTTTCTCAGGGGACTTTTCCTGATACAGTTCCACTGCCCTCTGTGGAAGCAATGTCACACTTGGCACAATTTACACAATTTACACATTTTACCGATTTTTACACATGGTTTACACATATCACTTTTCATCTCATTCACTTTCTCACTCACATGCACATCTCTGTTTTTCCTAACATGGCACTACAGATTTCAGGAGCTTAACACACAAAAATTCACTATTCAAGTTAGGTTAAGCATATCTAATCACATTACATAACATCCATAGATTTCTACATTTCACATGAAAAATACATAACTCCTTATATACTTGGTCAAATGACCTGAAATTTTAACCACTGTTATTTTCGGGTTCTAGATCATACACTCCATTTTTCAGATTTTATGAGCTAAATGGGATTTACAGTAATAAAAACACCTATTTAGCAGTCATTCACAATTTAGTTAACATGGGGTTTAACACATCATGCAATTTTGCCACTTACTGTTTTAAATAGAGATTACTAGCATATACATGATCCGAGATTACAGAATTACCCTAAATCATACAATTGTAGATCGATCACCATAAATCTCTTACATATCTTTATTTACCGAACCCAATTTATTTGCAACTCATGCAAGCATGGACAAATTATCAAATTGAGAATACATATACTGATCTACTAATCTTCATGCTCTGACAAAACTAAGGCATTCAGACTAATCCTAATCATGAAACATGGATTGGCAAGATTTTCAACAATTCATGCTTACACATTCACGGTATAAAATTTCCTACATTCACCATCACACATCACATTCATCCACACACCACATTTGACAATATACATAGTGTATAGGGTTACCATATATCCTCATCACGGAAACCATACCAAAAATAGTTGTAAGGAAGGGCAGAACAGGTCACTGTTCTGTCCAGAGGAACTTGGCGGCGGTCTCTGGCCGCTGACTCAGGGTCAGCAGCATGGCGGATGGACGCCAAGCATGATCTAAGCGTCCATTGACCTTGCCGTCAATGCAGGTCTGTGCAGAAACATAGACTCGAGCTCTCAAATTTGGGTGAATGGGAGGGTCTAGGACTCGAGGGAAAATCCATAAAAATAGTAGAAACGACCTAGACACATACGGGGACATTATGGCTAGGTCACTTGCCTTTTAGAAAATGCCCAAAAGGGTCTAGGGTGTTGGTGAAGCCCTCCTTGGGCAGTCCCAAGAAGGTGCAGAAATGCCTCCTAGATCTTCTTCCTCCGGGCTTCTGGATGATCTCCACAGCAAGGGGATGTCGGGGAAGCCTCCTCCTTTGCTCCAACTAGCCTCTTGTCGTGGAAGATGGCCGGATCTAGCTCCAGGAAGTCAGATTCATGGGTGCAAAGAGTGGGGTTTTTTCTCAGTTTCTTCTAGGGTTTTTCTTCTCTTTTTTCTCCTCTTGCAAAGGTGAAGAGAGGGGGGGAAGGCAGCTCCGAGTTCAGACTTAAGGAGAGGCCTCTCTCCCACTCTTAGGGTGACTTGACAGCCCTCAGACCCATTGGGGACAGCCCCCCAATGGCTGGCTTTCTTGTTTCAGAAGTTTGCAGCTCTGCTGCGCATGCAGGCCAGAGAGATTGGCGTCCATGTCGCTGGACGCCAGGATTAGTGTTGGCGTCCATGTTTGGACGCTGACACCTCCTCAACGGCTAGGGGTTGACGCCAAGGTGGCCTTCGGCCAGAACTCTAAAATATGCAGAAAACTATGCATACCATGCATATATAAATGCAATATGTATATGGTATTGTATCCATACTATCACCATTCAATACATGCATTATTTATATCTAATATAAACATATGCACACGTAATTATACTAATCAATACGTACGTAAATATGTATATACATAAACAAGCACAAATACACACACACAAATACAAATAATGCAACGGAAATTCGAGGGTCTTACAAATAAGCTCAGGTATTAAGTTAGATAGTGATCCTCTTAGTAAAAAGGTAGATCAAAAGATCTATAGAGGAATGATTGGATCACTGCTCTATCTTACTGCCAGTAGACTGGATACAATGTTCAGTGTTTGTTTATGTGCATGATTCCAAGCTGATCCAAGAGAATCTCATGTTCATGCTGTTAAAAGAATTTTTAGATATCTTATAAATACCAGCAAATTAGGACTTTGGTATCCCGATGTTCAGAATTTAAGTTAATTGGATATAGTGATGCTGACTATGTTGGATGCAAAATAGATAGGAAGAGCACCAGTGGCACTTGTCAAATTCTTGCAGGGTGCTTAATATCTTGGTCTTCCAGAAAGCAGAACTCAGTAGCTTTGTCAACCATAGAAGTAGAATACATTGCAGCAGGGAGTTGCTGTACTCAAATCTTGTGGATCAAACACCAATTAGAAGACTATGGTCATCAACTACAAGAAATTCCAATGCTATGTGACAACACAAGTGCAATAAACTTGACCAAGAATCCTATCCAGCACTCAAGAACGAAGCATATTGAGGTTAGACATCACTTTATCAGGGACCATGTAAGTAATGGGAATATTTCACTTGAATTCGTTTCTACAGAAAATCAACTTGCAAATATTTTTACAAAACCTCTTCCTGAGGATAGATTTACATCTATTAGAAGAGAAATAGGTATGTGTAATCCTGATTAACTTATCAAAGCAAAATGTTGTTTGAATTGTATGTTAAGACTTGTTTGAACTGTCTGTAAAAAAAAAAAACATCCTGAAAAACTTCTAAGTCCCAGACATTCGACTTATGAAGAAATGGTGCATTTGAATCATGCTATAGTCATGCATTCGACTGATGCAGTCGAATACATAATTCAACTTATTAAGAAATCGTGAAAAGGTGCTTGCTTTTTTAAAATATAAATTATAACTGACACCTCATTATGACGCATCCCTTCATGTCTTAACGGTCAAATCATTCAATCCCGACTGTTCACCCTGAAATCGTGGGTCAGTTACTTATCCCTTATTATAAAAAGAAGACCCCTTCTCCTTTTGAAAGCACCCTTTTGAAATTTACTCTCAAACTCTCATCTCCTTCTACCCTTTCGCGCCCTCACTGTTCTCCGGCGAAGGACTTCCGGGAACGCCCAAGAACCTCATCTCTCCCGAAGAAAGGTAGGATCTTCAAACGGTCCTCTGTGTTTCTATCTCTCCTTTATCTGTCCCCTGAACCATCTCCACTCTCCTTGTCCAGATGGACTCATCCTGGGTTCCGGAATCCACCCAAATGACACCTGACCAAGTTGTAAGATTAGCTAAGATTCTCATTTGCCCAGGGAAGGTTGTAGATTTCTCCCATCTTACTAGAAGTCAAGCATGGGTAGAGGACACTCTCAATGCCATGGGTTGGACCAAGTTGTGTCAGATTTCAGAACCTACTATTGAGAATGTCGTTAGAACCTTTTATGTCACTATGGAAATTTCATCCGGAAATTCAGTTTGTGGTTATGTGAAAGGAACCAAGATCATTATTTCTAAGGATTTGCTAGTTGAGATGTTGGAGTGTCCAAACTCCGGGCACAAACTCAATGAAATCATACCTTTTGAAAAACAAAAATTAGGCATTATTAGAAGTTTGGCCTCCATTAGCAAAAGAGGTTTATCAGCTAATGAGCTGTCAGCAGAAAAGAGGCTGATTCACTCTGTGGTATCTAATATTGTGACCCCTAGAGCAAGAACCCACTCCTCCATCACCTCTAGAGATGGAAACCTGTTGTTTTGGGCTATTCAGAGACACAAAGTGAATCTTGCAAGAATCATTTTGGATAGAATGATAGCAGCTAAGGGTCTGCAGGAATCTTTTCCCTATGGACCTTCGTTGACCTTGATTTTCAAAAAATTCTCAGTAGATCTGACAGGAGAAATTTCTATTGGAATTAAAGAAAAGATTGGAATCTCTACATAGAGAAGAAGTCACTATTTCTTGGTCAACAAGAAGCAAAATTTTTGGACAAAAGATTCAGTGCCTGATTGTGATCATGAAATTTTTCCTGATGAGCCCTCTATTGCCTTAATATCTCAAGAAGTTCACCAAGAGTTGGAGCCTCAAGAACAAGTTATATTTGAACTCCCAGCTCAGACCCAAGAGCTAGAAGATCAAGTTCATGTTTCCTCCTCACTTCCTGTGCCTGATGCACCTGAGGAAACCATCAATGTGAAGGATCGAGGAAAAGGTGTGGATAAGATCTAGAAGGGGGGGATGAATAGATCTATGCCACTCTATGCGGAATCTTAAGCAATTTAAAAATACTTTGAGAATCAGAGGCAATTTTAACAGTGAAAAACACAGATCTGATGAGATGTTAAGTGAGTTGATAAAATAGATGTGACACCAGTTGATTAAGTGAATCTTAAGCGATCCTATGCAAGCATCTAACGGATAATAGAATCAAACCACAAATAGACAAGTGCACAGAGATTTTTAGGTGGTTCGGAAATCACCCATGTGATCCTACATCCACCCATCACACCCAGTGAGGATTCACTAAACAACCTGGGTAACACACCCACTAGAGCCAGACAACTCCAACACTTGAGTTTACAACTCACACAACTCTAGAGTAAGACTACTCTAGATCCCTGAGCAAGACTGCTCAACAAACACTTGAGTTCAATGACTCAAACTGAGCACAATGGCTCACAAACAACTTTCCTAGACACCAACACAAGACATAGATCATCTAGCAGCAGATCATGTCGAACATGAGAACATTCATGAGAATTATGCAGAAGCACTTGCACAATCTCAAAATGTCTCAGAAGTACAAAAGTACATTGAGAATTGTATGAAAAGACTTTGTTCTTCAGTGTACTCCCTTGTAGAAGCTCAGATTGGAAGAGGTTGGATTCTTGAAGTCCCAAATGATGCTCTGCACTTTTGAACTTGGGATCTTCCTTGAAATCTTCTCCAACGGATGCTCCTACATGATCTGCTTCCTTGAGGCGCTTCAATTGCTTCTTCAAGGATCAAACTCCAATTCTCACACTTAAATTGATGAGAATTGGTCTTCAGAAGACACCATGAGAGAAGAGGAGGGAGATGAACTCTTCTCGCCGCCAAAGGGAACTTTCTGGAAGGCTCCAAGAGTTCGTTGGGTCTCTTGATGTGATGGATGGCCAATTGGGGGCTTTTTATACCCAAAAGATTCCAAAGATACCCTTTGGGTACAAGGGCACACGATCCTAGGTTGATACACCATCGCCCTAGGATGACACGTGGCAATCATCCATTTTAAGTTGCAATCTTTCCGTAGTGTGTCGACCTGCCCTGGTGGTGGTGTCGACCTGCTGTCCCAATTCTGAAAACAGGCTGTTCTGGGAATTGATCCAGTGTCGACCTGCCCTGGTGGTAGTGTCGACCTGCTGTCCCAATTCTGAAAACAGGCTGTTCTGGGAATTGATCCAGTGTCGACCTGCCTGGTGGTAGTGTCGACCTGCTGTCCCAATTCTGAAAATAGGCTGTTCTGGGAACGACGTCCAGTGTCGACCTGCCCTCATCCTGCATCGACCTGGGTAGTCTAATTCCTGGAATTTGCAACTCGTGTCGACCTGCTTTTTGACTAGTGTCGACACAGTCTCAGCATTTCTTCAAATTTTTGCCTTTGAGTCTGAGGTGTTATGTTGACACATTGTGGGGTGTGTCGACACCATCTTTGCAAAAAGTATTTGTACCTGAAAATTAAACACATATATCATTAGTAAAATATTTTATTATGAGTACAAATGATAAGTGTGCTTTGAAACATGCTTTTTGAATATATATTTCAGGTGAAATGTGTTTATCATGTTTCAATTAGTTTGCATTCAAATCACATTTTCATCATCAAAATAAGAGGGGAAATGATATGAAATTACACTCAACCCAACAATCTCCCCCTTTTTGATGATGGCAACATTAAATCCATATGACAATAAGGTTTTGATGAGATGTGATTTTAAGCAATTTTTTGTTATTCAAAGCCCTTATTTTTCTTTTTGTTCATGCTTGTCAAAGACCTTTAAATATAACTCAGTCACAATTGATGGTTGTACTTGTGAAGTACAATGTTACTTGAAGTAAGTTAGTTGCATAAAGAAGGTCAAGCAACTTGACAAGCATTCATACATTCACATTCACATAACAATTTTCAATCACATTGAAGACACAAATGAGAAATTCATTCAAGCTAAGCAAAAAGCATTTCATTTCATTCAAGAGAAACATTACAATCTTTCTAAAAAGATTACAATCATTTCTTGTTCTCTTTCTTTCTTCTCCCCCTTTGACATCATAAAAAAAATACATTATGTAGAAGGTGGAGGAGGAGGAATGGGAAGTAAGATTGTCTCAATGTCTGACAGTCTTTTCTCTATGAAAGTCAAGCTGGACTTGATTTGATCTTGAATGGTTGTGAGTTTTGTGTGCAAGTAATGTTCCATTCTGTCTGAGTTTTCTATCAAAGTAGCTTGAATTCTGACTAGATCAGCTGATATAGGTTGTGAAGAGGAAGATGATCCAGCTGACCAACCAGGCCTTTGCATGATTTTGAATTCCTTTGTCAAATCAGTGATCTGGTTGTCAATGTGTGCATTGAAATTCCTCATGCTCTCCAAATCATCCACGAAATGAGCAAAAGACAGTCTAGTGATAGTGATCTCATGTAATGTCTGCTTGGTGTTGAAGACATCAGCTTGGGAATTTGCCAAAATTCCCTGAAGAACTGTCTCCAACTTTTGCTGGTGCTCCTTCAGCTGAACTGAAGCATCTGCCATTGTACCAATTAATCTATTGAATCTTTGAGCTGCATAGTCTGAGGCAGCTTTTTGCTCTATGAACTTGGCAGACACAGTGTTCTCCAACCGTTGAATCCTCAACTCAAAAGCTTGTGACATAGTTTGAATAGAGGTGTTCAAGGTTTCAATTTATCATTTAAAAAGGAGAACAACTCTGGTGGAACAGAAGGTCCACCAGAGGATGTGGATGCTTGAAATGTGGGTTGTGGAGAGTAATGTGGAATGTCAAATTCAGTGTGCATGGAGGAGGTTGAAACTGAGGTGAGAGTGGGGCATGAAATGGAATGTCACCTTCAGTTGAGACTTGAGGCTGATCCTCAGTCAAAGGAGGCTGATCCTCTTGACCTTGGGGCTGGTCCCCTTGAGCTTGAGGTTGTTTCTCTTGACCTTGGGGCTGGTCCCCTTGACCTTGAGGTTGGTTCTCTTGACCCTGGGGCTGGTCCCCTTGACCTTGAGGCTGAAACCCTTCATCTGTGCATTTCAAATTCTTGTAGAATTCTTGAACAAGTCTTGGATACATGATTTGAAATTCAGAAATGAAGATTAACCAAGACTGAAAAGATAAGAAGGTCTGAATTTCTGGAAAGGCATTTGCTAGCTGAATGTCTGTCAAATTCACTATTCTGGGCTTTAGGATTAGCTTTGCTGCACTGATGGACTTTGAGGGTTGGTTTCTTGAGACTTGGAAGACTCAGACGAAGATGATGATGACTCTGTAGAATCTCCAAAAGAGGAGCCCGGATTCTCAGGTCTAGAACCCTACCTCTGCCCGAAGAAGAGGGTCTACCTCTTTGGCTGTTGGCTGAGATGTAGAGGAGGACCCTGGTTGCTCTGCAGGGTCATTGCGCCGTTTGGCTCTTCTTTCTAATTGAGGAACATCATCCTCTGTCCGGACTGGCCTAGATGAGGCTTGAGATCTGCTCCACGGCGAGGACCCATTTTTCTCACCATGGTTGCAAGGATGGAGTGGAATCGGGAGTTGATGAAGGAGAAGAGAGATGATTGAGAAAGGGATGTGATTGAGAGAGAAATTTGTGGAATTTCTTGCCGGAAATGAGAGAAAAGCGACCGTCGGGTCGACCTGATGCCTAAAAAGGGTTTACAGTGGTGCAATACCCCGCAGGAACAACAAGGGCTTAACCGGAACCCACGATTTAAAAAAGGTCTGGCAAGGGGTGCAGTGTCGACACTGGAAGACTGTAGTGTCGACCTGACCTAGGGTGTGTGTCGACACGGGATAGATGTTGTGTCGACCTGGCCTTTGAAGAAAAGTTTAAATTTGTGAGAAGAAAATTTGAGAATTTTTGAACTTCTTTAAAATGATAATCAATGAGAGAAATAGTCATTTCAAGGATTTTTAAGAGGCTTAAAATTCATTTGTTATATTTTGCAAAAATTCATCACAATTCAAGTTTTAAACAATTTCAATAGGATATGAGCATTCAAAGACTTGAGTCAATGAAATGATGTTGAGGGATAAAATATATCTAACAATCAACTATAAGCTACCATATTTCTCAACGTTAAAGAAAGAAAGATATCCTCTGGATGAATACATTGTTTGAAAATGAAACACAATCTTAAAGAACAACTTGATGATGAATGAAAATGATTCTTTCTAAACAAAACTCCATTACACACATATTTTGTTTTGTACAGACTATCAAATGATATAAATCTTTTTCACTCAAGTGCTAGTGCTTTTTACACACCATAGTCCCTGGATACTTAAGATTTATTCATTGTCAAGTCTGAAAGGGGTAAATAATGACCTTTTGACATGAAAATACGTTTTGTAGACGCCAATATTTCCAGTTACTCAGTCATTATCAAAAAGTATAGCACATTTTTGCTGTATTTTGAATTTATTTTTGAATTTTTATCCCCTTTGAACAGAGATAACATTAGTGCCTCATGACATGCATGGCACTTCATTCATTGTGAAGGTGTGCAGTTTCTCAGCACAAATGTCATTGCTCTGTTGAATTTTCAAAATTTTGAGAGTTTTGTAAGATAGAAATCAATTTTATTCAACATCAGTTGCAAACAAAGAGATGTTTTAAGTTCAAGACACAAGTTGTTTTCAATCTTGGAAGAATTCTGAGTTTCTGTGGGTTGAAAAATATAGTTGACAATTGATTAGTAAAAATATGATAGATCACTCAAAGGATCATTTGGAGACTCTAGACATCTGAATGATGACATCATGCAGGAAATTGATGAAATGCAAGAAAAGTTATGAATTTTGCAAAAGTCATGACATGTGAATTTTCTAGCTCCCCCTGAGATGATGATTTCAATCATTTTCTATCAAAATAAAGATATACAAGTTTTTGAAATCAAGAAAGATAATTTTCTTTTAACGATAAAAGCTCCCCCTCAACAATTGCATATTCATTTCTTAGTACTTGGCGGAGATATGTACTCACGCATAGTGAAAGTGTCCAGACAAGCCTGACTTGTCCTTCTCTAAGTCACCATTTGATATACCAAGAAATTTCAACACAATAAGAGTTGAAGAATTTATTGTCCAAAAGAAATGGAAGTGGAATTGGGAGAGATATGGACAGTGTGACTGAAGGAAGCAAAGGGTTATGATATGGAAAGAACTCTCCCTTAGACAGTGCATAACACTCAACCCAAACCTAAAGAGAGATCAAGAATGTGGACATTTACAAAGACCAAGTTCTCTCCTCAAAGATGAAAATCTGTTTTCAGGAAGGGGTTTGGTGAAAATATCTGCAACTTGTTTTTCAGTTTCAATGAAATGGAGTTCAAAGGACTTTTTTGCAACCTCATCTCTCAAGAAGTGATGCCTAATCTCAATAGGCTTGGTTCTAGAATGCTGAATGGGGTTTTTAGACAGATTTATTACACTTGTATTATCACATAGAATGGGTACACAACCGAAATCTTGGTTGTAATCGAGAAGTTGATGCTTCACCCAGAGAATCTGAGTTCCACATCTACCTGCTGCAACATATTCAGCCTCTGCAGTTGACAGTGCAACTGAATGTTGCTTCTTGGAAGCCCAAGAAATAAGGCACCACCTAGGAATAAACACAAGTCACTTGTGCTTTTTCTATCTAATTTACACCCAGCATAGTCAGCATCACAATAGACAATCAAATCTAGCTTGCAATTAGCAGGATACCAAATTCCTAAATCACATGTTCCAACAAGATATTTGAAAATTCTCTTAACAGCTAACATGTGACTTTCCTTAGGATTAGACTGAAATCTAGCACACAAACACACACTAAACTGAATATCTGGTTTAGAAGTTGTAAGATAGAGTAGAGAGCCAATCATACCTCTGTAGGTCTTTGGGTCTACTGACTTACCATTTGAGTCTTCTTCTAGCTTAGCATTTATAGCAATAGGTGTGCTTGAATGCTTGAGGTTCTGAAAGTCAAACCTTTTGAGAAGTTCCTTGACATACTTGGCTTGACTGAAAGATCCCTTCAGATGTTTGGTTAACCTGCAATCCCAAGAAAAATGTTAAATCTCCCATTAAACTCATTTCAAATTCATTCTTCATTTGATTTGAAAATTCAGTGCATAGGCCTTTATTGGTTGAGCCAAATATTATGTCATCAACATAAATTTGGACCACAATTATTTGATTTTTGACTATTTTGTGAACAAAGTCTGATCAACATTTTCTCTAGAATATCCTTTTTCAAGTAAAAAGGTACTCAAACGGTCATACCAAGCTCTTGGAGCTTGCTTACGACCATAGAGAGCCTTATTAAGCTTGAAAATATGGTTAGGATGTTTTTCATTTTCAAATCCAGGAGGTTGTTCAACAAAAACTTTTCCTTAATATATCCATTTAAAAATGCACTTTTGACATCCATTGATAAACTTTGAATTTCATGGAGGATGCAAAAGCAAGGAAAATTCTAACTGCTTCTAGTCTAGCTACAGGGGCATATGATTCTTCAAAATTATTCCAAATTCTTGATTGTACCCCTTTGCAACTAGCCTAGCTTTATTTCTAATGACTTGACCATTTTCATTCAACTTATTTCTGAAACCCATCTAGTGCCAATGACTGTTTGGTCACTAGGTCTAGGTACTAATTTCCATACTTGATTTCTTTCAAATTGATGAAGTTCAACATGCATGGCATTAATCCAATCAGAACTTGATAAGGCTTCATCAATTGACTTTGGTTCAATTTGGGAAATTAGAGCTAGTGGGTCTTCTTCAATATCATGCAGGAATGATGATCTAGTCCTAACTCTATCATGTACATTGCCAACCACATTGTCTAATGGGTGATCTCTCAAAAATCGATGTTCAGAAATTACCTGTTCAGAAATACCCACTTCTGGGACAATATTACCTGAACCACTTGAAGATGGTGTGTTCAGGTTATCTTCAATGTTTTCAAACTCCTCAACAGTTGGTGAAGAGTCCACAATAAATCATCCTCTTCAGTGTCTTGTCTTTCCCTGCAAGATTTAGAATTATTAGTTGAAAAGGAATTTCATCAAAGATAACATGTGGAGATTCTTCAACAGTTTTAGTTTTAAGAATGTACACTTTGAAAGCCCTTGACACCTCAGAATAGCCAAGGAAGATGGCTTCCTGACTTTTAGCATCAATTTGTCAAGGTTTTCTTTGTTATTATTGTGTACAAAGCATTTGCACCCAAAAGTTTTAAAATAAGATACAATTGACTTTTTGTTTTTCAATAATTCATAGGGGTTTTTCTGATTTTTGGTATGATCAAAGCTCTATTTAGAATGTGATTGGCTGTGTTTATAGCTTCAGCCCAAAAGGATTTGGGCAAATTACTTCCTAAGAGCATGGATCTAGCCATTTCCACAAGAGTTCTATTCTTTCTTTCCACAACTCCATTTGTTCTAGAGTTCTTGGTGAAGAAAACTTGTGGAATATTTGAAATTCAGACATAAATCAGAAAAAGATGTGTTCTCAATTCACCCCCATGATCTGTCAAAATATTTTTGATTTTATATGGATAAGTTGTTAGACAGTGGTACAGAAGTTCCTGAATTCAAGACAAGTATCTTTTTGTGGGACAGAAAAATAACCCAAGTAAATTTAGTAAAATCATCAATGATTACAAACCATATCTTTTGCCACTTAGACTTAGAATTCTTGTAGGCCAAAAAGGTCCATGTGAAGTAATTCTAGTGGCCTAGATGTGAGTACCTCATTGAAGTTTTTAAAAGATTTCTTGTTTGTTTTCCTTTAGCACAGATCCCACAAACTTGATTTTCAACATAGAGAAAGATTCAGGAAGACCCTTAACCAAATTCAATCTTAACAATTTATTCATTGTTCTGAAACTTGCATGGCCAAGTCTTTTGTGCCAAGTCCATACAATTTCATCTTTATTTGCAACAAGCAAGGATTTTCAGAAAAGTTTTTATTTAGGTTGATCATGTAGACATTGTTTTCCCTTTTTCCAAAGAATTTGATTTTATCAGTTGATGAGTCGATTATCTTACAGAAATCAGATTCAACACAACTTTGTGACCTTTGTCACATAGTTGGCTGATACTGAGCAAATTGTAATCAAGACCATCAACTAGTAAAACATTATCTACAGAGTTAGAGGAAGTTTGACCAACCTTACCAGATCCTATGATCTTTCCTTTATTTTTACCTCCAAAAGTTACTGACCCTCCCTCCTTTTCAATCAGGAATGAGAATTTGGCTCTGTCTCCCGTCATGTGTCGTGAACACCCACTGTCAAGAAACCACACATTGGAGTTGGGTGCACGACCTTCCTGCAAAATAGATTAGTGGAGAGAAGATTTTGGTACCCAAACAGAGTTGGGACCATCAGAATGTTTGAACATTGTTTGTAAATATTTTCTCACCCAATTTGACTTGTTTTTTATTTTTATTTTATTTCATTGGTGTTTTCAGTCTTTTTCTGTTTGTTCTTTTCCTTAGGAATGAAAGCACCAATATTTTTTTTTTTAGTGGAGGGGAGTTTTTTATTTGTGCATAGGAGTTCAGATGAGGAGATGGAATCTCATGGATTTTGTTGGTACAATCAAAAGGTTTGGATGAAAGAATTGAGATGATACCAACAAGGGTTGTCATACCATTGGCTCCAAGGATTGGTCCAATCATCTTGAAATGCTGTCTTGGAGGTCCAAGGTTCTTTATAAATGATTTCCTTTGACTTTTTCTTGTTTTTCAAATTTTTATTTGAATTTTTGATTGAGTTGTTTGTACTATTGATGTTGAGCAGGTCGACCTCTCCATGACTACTTGTTTCGACACAGCAACCACAGAAACCTTCTTCTTGTGGACTGGTGTCGACCTGGTTGTCTTCTTTTGTTTGATTTTTTGTGAGTTTTGATTTGTTTTTTTGTTATTTTTGATGTTTTGTCTGATGTTTGCTTGATTTCTGTGTTCTCAGGATTATGACCTTTGACAAATTTAATTAATGGTGCTTTACCCTTTTTCTCACCAGATTGTCTTTCTTTGGTTTCTCTGTTTGTTGAATCCTAATCCATGAGAAGTTGTTGTCATGTTTGTTCCTAGCAGTGCCTCCAAGTTTCTTTACCTTTTGTGAATGTTGGATACTTCATCCCTTTCTTTTAGCTGGTTTGAAGAGTTTTAATTTCTTCAATCTTTTGTTGTTTTTTCTTGTTTTTTCCATTTCCAGTTTTCAGATAGTCTTTGAATTCTTGGGTGGCCTTTTGAGAGGTAAGCTTTAGATCATCATTAGGTTCATGAATTTCTTTTTCTCATCATTTAATTGTTATCTCATTTCTAGCTCACAAATTCTTTGTTTTAAGATGGTTATGATAAAAGGTTTTCATTTTCTTTTTGATGTGTTTGTTTTCTTTTCTCATTTCAGAATATTTTCAACTAGTTCAGCATAAACATCTGTCAATCTCAACATGAATCTTCAAAAGAGTGCTTACCTTTTCTTCAGAGTTGTGGCCAGAAGCAGATTTTTTTTTTTAATGGATATCAGAGGAGACCTCCACTGCTATATCATTTTTTCTGTTTTTTTTAATATATGCTGAAAATAGATTACAAAAGTAAGGGGTAAGGGGGTACATAGATCGCGGGCCGAGCATAACCTTTGACACCCTACGCAGAGGGGTCCAACGTACAATGTTCATCCGGCAAACGACCAGAAATCAAGGAGAAATAGAGTATATAGCATATCAGTCCGACAAGTCTTCAGATTCCCCATCGTCGTCCTCATGCCGTCAGCCGTGCTACGTTGCGTCCAACCCAAGCATTGTGCCGTTCTACCAGGTCTCTTCATCTGAGTCGGGGGATCAAGTCGGAGCACTCCTGAGGTTGTAGTATCGGAAGATTTATCATGTAACCACCGTGTTTTTACCTTTTGTGGCTGGGGGTTGAACCGGGGCTGCCCTTGAAGACGTGGCAGCAGGGAATAACGGAGAGTGGTTATATCATCCAGTGTATTAAATCAGTTTTCTTTTTTTTTTTTGCGAAGTGCTTCGGAAGGACATCCGGGGCCTGCCGGGACGACGCTGCTTCCACTTCAGGGGATTTAGCAGGTGCGGCAGTCTTCTTAAACTCAGTTGCAGGGGGCGTTTTAGGTGATGCAGATTTCAGAAACTTAGCAAACTTTATCGTTTCATGGATTCAGAAGAACGACAGATTTCCTCACTCTCAGAGCTTGAGGATTTTTTTGTCTTCTTCTTCTCCTTGAATCTTCATCAGATCAAGTGGCTACCATGGCCTTTGGCTTCTGGAACTTCTGGAACTTCTGTGCTTTCTTTCTTGTTCTCAGACACTCTCCCTTCATGTGTCCTGGCTTATTGCACCTGTAACAAATGACATTTCGTCAGATTTTTTATTCTTGTTGAAATTAGAAGAGGAGTGTGTTCTTTACCTGAGGAAAACTTCTTTTTCCAGACATTTTTCCTTTTCTATATTTCAAGAATTTTCTGAATTGCCTGGTCTTAGGGCATTGCATCCTCATTTGACTCAGACTCCTCAGAACTTGTCTTTCTGACTTTTGTCTTTATTACTTGAAGAGGCCTTAAGTGCCATGGCTTGGTCTTAATTATGTTTTCTTCATTTCTTTTCAAATTGATTTCATATGTCATTAGGATCCTATCAATTCATCCAAAGAAATTTGGACAAATCTTTAGAATCTTCATGACAGTGGCCTTTGTGTGCCAAATTGAAGAAAGTGAACGTAAGATTCCTTACCAAGTCTGCATCTGTGTAGTCCTTACCTAAGGCCTTCAATCCATTGACAATAACCATGTACCTGGCAAACATTTCAGAAATTGTTTCATTAGACTTCATCATAACAATTCATATTCTGAAACAAGAATATTTGCCTTAGTTTCCTTCACTTGTGATGTTCCCTCATAAAGTAATTCGAGTTTACCACATCTCTTTGGCAGATTTGCACATTGAGATTCTCGAATACTCTTTGGGATGAACAGCACATTGAATCATGTTCATGGCACTATAATTCAATGTGTCTTTTCTTATTTGTTCCTAGTCCAGGTTTCTTCCTCTCCCTGGTTTTCATAGGGACCAACCTCAACCACTTTCCAGATTTCATAGTTCTGGGCTATAGAAACACTTGCATTCTATTTTCCAGTATGAATAGTCCGTTCCATTAAAGAATGGTGGCCTATTTATGGAATGCCCCTCAGCTATGAAACCTTTGGAATCCATTGACTTAAAAAGAAAGCAAAGAAGGAATACTCAGCAAGCAAGCAAACAATCAAGCAATCAGACACACAATACTCAAAAACTGCTCAGATCAAATGTAAACCCGCTCTGATACCAATTGAAGGATCGAGGAAAAGGTGTGGATAAGATCTAGAAGGGGGGGGGATGAATAGATCTATGCCACTCTATGCGGAAGCTTAAGCAATTTAAAAATACTTTGAGAATCAGAGGCAATTTTAACAGTGAAAACACAGATCTGATGAGATGTTAAGTGAGTTGATAAAATAGATGTGAAACCAGTTGATTAAGTGAATCTTAAGCGATCCTATGCAAGCATCTAACGGATAATAGAATCAAACCACAAATAGACAAGTGCACAGAGATTTTTAGGTGGTTCGGAATTCACCCATGTGATTCCTACATCCACCCCTCACACCCATTGAGGATTCACTTAACAACCTGGGTAACACACCCACTAGAGCCAGACAACTCCAACACCTGAGTTTACAACTCACACAACTCTAGAGTAAGACTACTCTAGATCCCTGAGCAAGACTGCTCAACAAACACTTGAGTTCAACGACTCAAACTGAGCACAATGGCTCACAAACAACTTTGCTAGACACCAATACAAGACATAGATCTTCTAGCAGCAGATCATGTCGAACGTGAGAACATTCATGAGAATTATGCAGAAGCACTTGCACAATCTCAAAATGTCTCAGAAGAACAAAAGTACATTGAGAATTGTATGAAAAGACTTTGTTCTTCAGTGTACTCCCTTGTAGAAGCTCAGATTGGGAAGAGCTTGGATTCTGAGTCCAAACGATGCTCTGCACTTTGAACTTGGGATCTTCCTTGAAATCTTCTCCAACGGATGCTCCTACTTGATCTACTTCCTTGAGGCGCTTCAATTGCTTCTTCAAGGATCAAACTCCAATTCTCACACTTGAATTGATGAGAATTGGTCTTCAGAAGACACCAGGAGAGCAGAGGAGGGAGATGAACTCTTCTCGCCGCCAAAGGGAACTTCTGGAAGGCTCCAAGAGTTCGTTGGGTCTCTTGATGTGATGGATGGCCAATTTGGGGCTTTTTATACCCAAAAGATTCAAAAGATACCTTTGGGTACAAGGGCACACGATCCTAGGTTGATACACCATCGCCCTAGGATGACACGTGGCAATCATCCATTTTAAGTTGCAATCTTTCCGTAGTGTGTCGACCTGCCCTGGTGGTGGTGTCGACCTGCTGTCCCAATCTGAAAACAGGCTGTTTGGGAATTGATCCAGTGTCGACCTGCTCTGGTGGTAGTGTCGACCTGCTGTCCCATTCTGAAAACAGGCTGTTCTGGGGGAATTGATCCAATGTCGACCTGCCCTGGTGGTAGTGTCGACCTGCTGTCCCAATTCTGAAAACAGGTTGTTCTGGGAACGAGGTCCAGTGTCAACCTGTCCTCATCCTGCGTCGACCTGGGTAGTCTAATTCCTGGAATTTGCAACTCGTGTCGACCTGCTTTTCGACTAGTGTCGACACAGTCTCAGCATTTCTTCAGCTTTTTACCTTTGAGTCTGAGGTGTTGTGTCGACACCATTGTGGGGTGTGTCGACACCATCTTTGCAAAAAATATTTGTACCTGAAAATTAAACACATATATCATTAGTAAAATATTTTATTATGAGTACAAATGATAAGTGTGCTTTGAAACATGCTTTTTGAATATATTTCAGGTGAAATGTGTTTATCATGTTTCAATTAGTTTGCATTCAAATCACATTTGTCATCATCAAAATAAGAGGGGAAATGATATGAAATACACTCACCCACATAATAAGTATTGAGAGATATTAGAGGAAAGGCATTGCAACTGATGATATCCTTACAGCAACCTTTTTTGAAGAAAGAGAGCATCACTTCTCTCCTTCTCATTTGAACCCGACCAAGGTCTCAGGGGAGACTAGTAATAGTCTTAATGCGATTTTGACCTTTTGAGCAAGCAACAAGAAACTCTATCAGTTCTTCAAATGCAGGTAGAATTTATTGATGTGAAGTTTGACAGTTTATCTGATGAGGTGAAGCAAATGAAGGACTTGATGCTTCAGTTAGTGTGCCAGCAAGGCACTTCTCAGCCATCAGGGCCTCCTTTCCCTCAGCAACAAGTTGATTCTGATCAAATCCAAGATCCTCTAGCACCAGAACCTGAAGTACCAGTTCAAGATCAACAGCCATCTCAAGACCTATCCCAATAGGTTGAGCAGCAACCTGAGCAGCAGCAGCCCAAGGAGCCTGAGTCTCAAGTTGAGCAGCAAATCTTTAAGGAACAGCCTCAAGAGTAGCAGAAAGTGTTCGAGCAAGATCTACCAGTAGCTTTGGTATTTGAACCAGCAGTGGAGCAGCAACAGTATGCAGCAGAAGAGTAGTCAGTGGATGTGGCAGTAGTAGAGGATTATCAGCCCAGCAGGCTTCCCAGCTAGAACAAATGGCCAAGAGACCCCTGGAGTCGAATCCTAATTTGCAAACCTTCAAGAGGAAAGTGAAGCGTAGACTAGTTAAAGATGGTAATCCAGTCTTCCCTCCTCCTCCTCCTTCTAAGCCAGTCCATCTACTCCCCATGTTCATCCCTCTTCTGAGCCAAAAAGATCAGCACCGCCAGCTCTCAACCTCCAGCACCCACTGCTCCTATTCCTTCCACTACTGAATTCCTTCTCATTCCACTTCTCAGGATCCTCCTCCACTTGCAACCTTCCTATGGATCCTTTTTATCAAGGCATCAAATTCTCCATCTATCCCACTAAATATCATTTCAAGCCTCTCAAGGAGACTTCCATAAACCTCTCCACTCAACCCCCTCATTACTTCTCTTCTCTTCCTATAGCCTCCAAGCGGACTCTCAGAAAACCCTTCTTCATCTAGCTGAATAATTCCTAGTATCTAGCTTTCTTCCACCAGTGGACCCAATTTGGGAGACAGTCCTTCCAATCTCCTCCCCCTTTTTGGTATGCATTTGTCAATCACTCTAACATCACATGAACCTGTTCAGAGAATATCTGGTCACTCGAGCCTTTCTTGAAGTTCATGACATGCTAGGGTTCACCTTTGAGCATTGGCTACCTACTCTTCTCAGGTCTACCCAAATCACTATAAAAGATCTTCAATTCATATCCCAGAAAAGTCATTGCTTAACTTCCAGGGAATTCATTGATCTCTATCTTGATGAAGCTGCCAGATAACAGCAAAATCAGTCCAGAAACCAATTTTTGACTGTCTAGCATCACATCTCTTTAAGGTTTCATGACATGTTTGGACTTCTTCTCTGGGACTCTTAGGCCAAATTCAATAGAATGAAAATCTTCAACTTTGAACGAATCAAGCTTGGTTTGCCTGATGTATCCAAAGGACAATGGGACAATCTTTTAAGAGGCCAGAGAGAGATAGTTCCTTCAATGCTTGTTGCGTTACCTTCTGGTCTGCATCCTCCCCTTGTAGGAACAGTTTCCTATAGAAAAGTTTTTGCAGAGACAGTCTTCAATAGATACATCCGGATTGCCACCAGATTCAAAATCAAGTATAAATTGAAATTGTCCTTTCAGAGATTTATCCTTTTGCAACTATCGAAGCATCATCATCATCTTTTGGATTTTCAACTTTGTTTTGCTGAATCTGAAAGATTTAATCAAGATCAGTGGGCAACATCATGTCCTTCATATCATTCAGACTGAGAAAATCTGAAACTCTCTCTCCATGACTTTCACTACAAGAGTCTCAAGGATTTGAGGAAGAACATTGGGCATAAATGGGCTCAAAGACTCCTCATCTATTATCAAGCCAAAGATCTTGCGGTCTCCAATGGACTTCATTGGAATATATCTGCTCATAAGTTTCTCCTGCTTGCTGCCTCCAAGAAATTTGTTGCCCTCAAACACAGAGTCAATAGAGACAAGTATCATACTAGATTGTCCTAGTTTAGGAGGCGCCACATCAAATCCCATCAGAAGTTACCCTCTACCAGCTCCTCCTACAAGATTGATGCAGCTCTCTTCGACAACTTCTTTGATGAGAATGAACAGAAGCTCTGGGATCTCATTCTGCCCTTCCTTACTAAAATTCCTAGATCTCTATACTTACCTAGCTCCTTGTCTAGGTCATGAACATTTTTTTTCATGTAATTTCTACTTTGTTGTTTTGTTGTTATATCTTGTGTTCAATGAATGCACTTTCTACCTTTATGCCCTATCCTGTGATGATTTCCTTTCTGCTAATGCCACAAAGGGGAGAGATAGATGCATATTAGCCAAAATCAATGTTTTTTCACTGTCCACTTAAAGATTTTTGTCATTAACAAAAAGGGGGAGAATTGTTGAGCATCTACCCCCAAAGAATTTAAGATTTTCTTTATTCAATATATCTAGTGTTTTGCCATGTCAAACTCTTTAAATAGATTTTTTACACAAGTAAATAAAATAATTACATATCACCAAATCATCAAAACATTACAGGTCTATACCTCCATGTCAAGAGTTTTTTTTCTAACCCACAGCTTCTCTACATCCTACTTAATTTGATTGATAACTTCGACTCCCTTAGAAATGAAGTTTACCAACACAAATTTTTTTAAGTCCACGACTCTTCAAGTAATTCAACTGATGACTTCGACTAATGTCTCCGACTGATAAAGTCGAATACCTTAGAAAATCTTATACATGATTCGACTGTCATAAGTCGAATTCTTCATAAATCCTGAATACTTGATTCGACTAATGACTCCGACTGCTACAGTCAAATGCTTCAGAATCTAATCTTCTTATATTCAACTGCTGAAGTCGAATCACCTCTTTCTTCTTAAATCGAATTACCTTGAGAATCTTTAACTAAAGTCAAATTATGAATATTTCTTTAATCGATTTGCAAGGCTTAGATTCAATTTAACTGTTAAGTCTGTCCTTAATTATTTTCTGAATCCTTCAAAGGCTGAATAGTTGATGTAAGGTTATTTCTTAATCCTCTCTTACATCTTTTCAATAAACCTTCAAAAATTTATCAGCACATCAATTTTTCAGTATCTTGTTATGTTATTATTTTCTCTGACAAGCCAAGAAATATTAGACTCAAAATAATCATCTAAATCCTGCGCATAATATTTCTTATAGAAATAATCCTTGAGTTGTAAAATACCTTTTTACTCCGGGTTCTGTTGGATTCATTAGACACTATGCATTTATGAAAACCTCAGGCGCATGGCATCTGACAGTTTCACCTACCACTGACAGACCCATGCCCTACCTCTTCAGCATATCTGTCTGTCTAGTTTTCATTTGAGCATACGAGGTTCCATACCTTTCTTTTGTACTTAACTGACTCACCTACCTCAAAGGTATGGAGATGTGTTTCTCTTTTGTCTTGTCCTTGTAACAGGCATTAAAATGGAGCACGTTTTTTAGCATGTCTCCTCCACAGTCTATGTTATAAAAACTTATCTTCTAGCTGTGAGCAACGGCCTCTCCTCTGAAGACTTTAGGAAGATGCAAAACTAGAAGACTGTTGGACAATGAGCTCATCAAGATCCAAAAGAAACTGAAGCTCTCTCTAAACGGTCTAATTGCAAATGGCCGCAAGCTCCAACGACTATCTTCTAAACGGCTATATTTTGAAGTGTATAAAAAGAAGCTGAAGCTTGAAGAAACACATAGACAACACCAAGAAAACATACAAGCTGCATTCGAATTCCTTCAAGCCTTACAAGTCTTTTTCAGCAAAAGTCTCAGAGCTCATCTCTTCCTTAGAAGACATCTTTCTAAAGCTCTCTCAGTTGTGTGGGTGGCAAATATAGCTGCTTACTTTCTTGTGTCCACCCTTGTATTTCAGATAGGATTCCAATCTTGTTTCTGATCCATTGAATCCTTCTGAAGTATGTGTTTGTTCTCAGTCCTGAGACAAATACACAAGTCTTTTATTTCTCCTGTAGAATTTCTGTAGAAACCTATTTCTGCATTGCCCCTCCTGTGTAGGGAAGGCCTCTGAAAAGGCAGTCGTTCCCCCCTGAATAGGGAAGACTTGCTAAGGGAGCAAGTGGGTTTGTAATACCTCTCAAGGGAGAGAAGGCCATTAATTGGCAGTTAGAGGAAATCTCAAGTGGTTGGCTTGAGGACTGGATGTAGGACTTCCATGTGGGAAGGCCGAACTAGGATAAACTCTTGTGAATTTATGTGTGATTGATTTCCGCCAAGTTCACACTTGAATCACACACTGCACACTAAGTACTAACTCTTATATTTAGTGTTGTGCATTTCAGAAGAAAATTTTAAGAGGCAAGAAGTCCTATTCACCCCCCTCTAGGACATCTAGTTTGCCATTTTCGATCCAACAGAATTGTTGCAATCTATTCACCCCCCTGAACATGCAACCTAGTCAACATGAAGTGAATGAAAATGACAGAGAGACAACATTGTTACGTGTAATGTGAGACTTAATTAATTGTGTTGTGTTGAATGAGACTAGGTGGGTAAAGGCCACAAAAAAGGTGCCCATTGTCGTTAAAAAAAAATGGGGAAAATTTCGAGACCCGGTGAATCTAAAATTCTAAAGTCTACCCAGGTAACTACTAGGTTGGATATTCAAACCTCGGATCTTTTAGAAAAATAATTATAAAGCTAACAAATATTGTTGCACAACACCCATCAAAAAAAAATTATTGTATAGCTTGTTTATGAAAAATTAGTCAGTTATACATTATTCTTTAGAAAAAATTGATAAACCTGCCCGCAATGAGATTTGAATAATTTTTCTTTTTTTGGAGCAGTGGACATTTGAATATTTGACCTTATAATCCTTATGTACATGAAATACTAACATTTAGACCATCCCATAAGTACATTTGTTGCACAATTAGACATGTAGCCAAATGATGCACACACATGGCTGCACGCGCCACCCATCGATGATCCTAGCTGGACCAAAAACATCGGCCATTATATCTCTAAGAAGTCAGGATATTTCTTTTTGTTCTTTTTTTTTCTAACACCAAACTGTTTGTGAAAATTGTTCGTTGCTGAAACCCTGAACCTGGGTTATTAGCGGTTGAAGAATTTGGTTATCTCGAGGTATTAAAAAAATGTATGTACGATAAAAACTAAAGGCAAATTAATTAAAAGTCTTTATCAGATTTTTGACTTATTTGTTAGTCACTAACAGAGTTGTAATTCATTACAGTAAGTGTTATCACCTGTTACAGTATACGTTAAGTCCTGTTACAGTAAGGACATTGCTGTTACAGTCAGGGACTTCTAATTAATTTATCCAAAAGCTAAAAATATTTATTTTTGCCAAATTCCAATTCAAATGGTGGTGATCAACTTAATCCGAATAAACTCATTATTTCAAGATGATAATCATCTCTTGTACTCACCGTAGTGCATAATAAGAGACATGCTTATCAATAAGAAAGAAGTTGCAATAAAACTGAGATAGATTATAAAAAAAAAACTCTAATGGAGGATAAGTACAAAAAATTCAATACTTGTTATGGTGCATCTTTTTTATGTTATTAAGAAGTGACTGTGATAATTAATGTTTTAGAAGAGTAGATA
This sequence comes from Colocasia esculenta, assembly GCA_014218235.1. Lineage (NCBI taxonomy): Eukaryota > Viridiplantae > Streptophyta > Magnoliopsida > Alismatales > Araceae > Colocasia > Colocasia esculenta. The sequence goes on from CM024754.1 coordinate 140,412,217, forward strand.
TTTGCATCATGATGACAATTAGATGTGAACTTTAGTTTACAGAGTAAATTAATTAGGAGTCCCTATCAGATTTTTGACTTATTTGTTAGTTCTCAACAGAGTTATAACTCATTACAGTAAGAGTTATCACCTGTTACAGTATACGTTATGCTCTGTTATAGTAAGGACCTCCTTGTTACAGTCAGAGACTTCTAATTAATTTTTCCTAATTTATATACTTGAATCTGATACAATATGATTGAGGACAATCTAAGATTGGAATCCACTCGGTACAGAGCTCTTTCTGTAAAGGGGACTCCCGCCCCGTGGATGCTCAGACCGGGGCCTACACCCTAGCTTTTCGGCACCAGATGCGCGTCCAAATCAGCCCACTATTTCCGTGGCCCATTTAAGCATATCCAGTATCACTAAATTGATGTGGGAGGGGGAGAAAAAAACAAACGAAAAAGGAGAGAGTCTTGAGAACCATATTAAATTAAATGTTACATTTTTATGTAGATGATGTATATTCTAAAATAAAAAATACCCATAACTTGATGATAGTTGATCAAAAGTGAAATTATGTAGTATTTTACTTTTTCTGATTTTGGTTGTCATAATTAGATCAGTGCTTTTTTTTTCACATTTGCTACTCATTTTTACACATAGACACTGGAAAAGTCAAATGATTGTAACAACATCGAATGCAAACTTAAAGAAATTAAAATGTCATAGCTCAACTTTTCCGGCTCTGACTCTTGTTCCCACTTCCGTCGCTCAACTCCCAACTCTCTCTTCCTCCAATTGTTATACCTTTTATGTTTCTTTTACACTAATTACTTATGTTAATATTTCAGACTATAAAGATGATAAACATAATACAATATGAGAGCAATAGCCTATCAATATTTCGAATAATAAAGAGCAATATTTATTACACGTTTCGGTGATTAACAAATGCTCGGATGATATGTGTACACATTATATAGTTAGGTCAAGTAATGTGTCAAGATATGGCATACAAAATATTTCTATTAAAAGATAAATGCGACTTATATTTTTCATGAAACTTTTTCATCCTCGATTCTCTAGAATACGGTCATAAATGCAAAAAGGTAATTCTATTGGACCACAAAGAAAGTGGAAGTGGGGATCTCAACTAATAAAATTATTTTCTTAAAATCCTGTTAACTATGGCCATGCAATAAATATTTCTCAACATTTATATTGCAACAAGTAGTAGTCCTTTTACTATGATCAGAATTAACGTACAAATAATATTGTGGATAGATCAAACACAGACCCGCAACATAGGTAGCAACCTACCAACATATTAAGGGAGCCGAAACAAAAATTGCAAAGGCTAGTCCTACTCAGAAAGAGAAAGAGCTACGTACTTTTCACACATGTAACAAAATTTTGAAGGAAAAGCGAAAAAAATGCACACCGCGACATAGTGTGCAGAATATCCCTAAAAGACATGCTCGACCATTTTCTCCAAAACCCCAACTTGGGGCAATCGAGAGTCTAAAAAAGGAACTAGTAACTGCCTTGCAATTGGAGCTGTCACAAAACCTGCAACGACAATCTGAACTGGATATAGAAAAATAGCAACGAAGCAAAAGCCCAAACCAAAGCACAAATAAGAAATCACATTATAAGTGATAAGTCGCAGCCGATAACCACAATAGCCAGAAGTCATCCCCTAACAAGTTCGAAAATTGGGTAAGACGTAGGGTTGTTAATAGATCGGATTTGAAACTGAAAAATAGATATTTTTATTTTGATTTTTATAAAAATTTCATAGTCAAAAATAAAAATGAAAAATGATGTTTCTGCTCTCACATTCATTTCTACTTTTAGTCGGAAAAATAGAAATAGAAATAAAAATGAAAACTTCATATGCAACAACATTTTATAATAGGAGTGAATTTATTTACAAGTACATTGATTATTAAATTTATGAATAGTTTCAAATATAATTTAATAATCCATTAATATAGATTGTTGAACATTTTTATCTCCTTTTCTATATAAATTTTGATGACAACAATAACTCTGAAATTATGTTACTAGCATTCAATTTTCATTAAGTTTGTCAATAGAAAGTAAATGTAAAATTACCGATTTAAAAATCACTAAAGTAAGTACCTCATAACTCAGTCGCAAGTACTTCTCAACCTTTGTTCTGATTACATATTAATTAAATGTTCCGATTAGTCAACACATCGTATTCTAATTACTAAACAACGTTTAATATCGCTCTGATTGGTGTAATAAACTTTCTGATTAGTGAACACTTGTCTTGAAGCATTCCGATTGGTGTTATACGCATTTTGATTTGTGAACACCATTCCGATTAGTATTATTTTCATTCCGATTAGTGAACACTTGTTTTGAAGCGTTTCAATTGGTGTTATACGCATTTGGATTAGTGAACACCATACCGATTAATGTTATTCTTGTTCCGATTGGTGAACACCTATCTTATATTATTCTGATAAGTGTTATTCACGAATCGATTGCTGAGTACAGGCCATGCCTTGTTTAGATTAGTGTTATACTCGTTCCGATTAGTGAATAAAGGTTTTGGATCGTTCTGATTGGTGTTATACATATTTTGATTACTGAACAAAGATTCAATATTCTTTTGGTTGTAGAACAAAGGTTCATTACTCTTCCAATTGATGTTATTTATATTTCGATTAGTGTTAATCTACCTTAAAATACATCGATTAGTGAAATAAGTGTTCAGTACTTTATTATGCACTGATTACTGATGTTTTACACTTAGTCCATTGACTTGATCATTACAAACAGATAACTCTTTCAAAATGGTTTTGGCGCGCAAACTTGAAGTATTTCAAATTTTGAAGTCCTCGAAAATTAAATGTTGTAGGCACTACTTTTCCTACTCAGGCTATATCTTATACAGATATGTTCTTACCTTGTGCATATTGCATAGATCTTTTCTTTCCTAGCAGATAAAAAGGTAACTACCTAAAATACCATGTAGTCTGCAGAAAATGTGGACAACAGGTGGAAGAGGTATGGGTTCACTAACACGTGATTTCTCTTACCTAACACCTTATTCCATGCATTAAATACCCATAAGTATCTGGTGCTCACACGAAGCAAACTTTAGACAATGCAAACATCTTGGAACCATGCATGCAAACGAAGAAAAAGACTCAACAGATTCTCAACGGATATTTTTCATGAGTCTATAAAAGGAAGAAAACTATAGAACACATATAACATGCTTTTCAAGTGAAGACCTTTCAAATTTGTGTGAAAAGATTAATTGAGTGCTCAAGAAAATCTCTCAAGCTTCTAGACTTTAAGATCTCTCTCTCCTATGTTCCTTCAATCTTTCTAGAGAGAGGCAACATTGAGTCTGAGTGTAGTTCTTGTAGATATTGTCTTCTCAAACTTCATCTCAGATCAAGCCTTCTGATTGTCTATCTTATGCTTAGTCTAGGGACTTTCTACAACTTTTTCTGTGTCTTAGAATTGTGCCTCTTTCTATGTGAAGAGAAGACTTGTAGGGTTTGCAAGTGTGTTTTCCTTTGATAGAAGGGAAGACCAATGTAAACTGGGTGTTGTAATTCCTCTTCAGGTGTTGAAGAGAAAACCAGCTAAGCTGGGTTTGTAAGTGTCCTTCAGAGAAATTGTACCATTGGTTAGTGAAATCTCAAATTTTTCTTGGAGACTGAACATAGGACTGAGGAGAGACTCAGTGTCGAACTAGAATAAATCTTGTCTTTTTGTGTGATTGTTTATGTCTTTATTTCAACTATCGACTAACACTAATGATCACATTTAAGTCTTCATTTTAAGCTATAGAAATTTTCAACAACCTATTCAACCCCCCTTCTAAGCTTGCTAACTGAGCAACATAGATAACTAACAATAATACATAAAAATATATTTTCTACCATATCTTCTCCACTAGATACATTATATTGACCCTTACTAAATGAAGTATGACAAGATCAAATTAGTATAGTAACATCATATAGTTGTATATAATAGTTGAGTAATAGATAGCCGACATATATAGATATGCTGATTGTAAGAGAAAAAATTACTATATATGATAGAATGAGAGAGTGATCACTAGCCACTAATGTGGGCAAGGATAGGTGGTGTTTACATATATATTGAAGGTGCACAATAGTGAGTTACAAATTTAAGAGCCAAAGTTTCAAGGTTGAGTGTTGTACACTTATAGATTTTTCACACAAAACACAATATATGATTTTTGAAACCAATCTCTGATACAAAATTGTTGTTCCATACAAGCGTTCACAGCCATGCAGTATTACTCTCCCTCTCAAAAATACAAAGTACTCTAATTCTAGTTATCTTTTTGAACACAATCTCTCTCCCAAACTAGAATACAAAATCTACATATTCTCTCCCCCTTTTTGACAACATAAAAATGTGGGTCATAATAAGGATAAAAAATGCAATTAGCTCAAGTACAAAGTGGACATATGAAATCTCACTATGGGGAGAATGATGTAGTGCATGCACTAAGAAATAGCCATGACATGGCCCATGTATTTAATCAAATTCTCAAGACGCACTCAAAATTAAATACCATCAAAAGTGATATATGAGATATGATTAATAAGCATTACACATGAGAATGGACAAAATTTCTAATTAACACTAACGGATACTCCGAATCCAACCCATGTATGATAAATCCTAAATTTCTAGTAGCTATCACCCTACCTTTTTTTTATTATTTTGAAACAATTGATACCAATTTGTTTCTCTTCTTTTCTTTCATTTTTGAGGAAAGTATTGCCCTTTGATGTGAGGCTCATCGCTTGTTCAGTGGAAAGACCCGGTTACTATACTTACTTCCTTATTGCTCTTTCAACATGAGACATGTAGCTTTTTCCTTACGAGTGACTGCAAATTAGGTGGATTTTAAGAATCCCAAAAGTGTTAAGAAAAATTTTCACCTATCTTTAAGGTGATATCTATTAATCATATTTGAGTGTTTAGTGTATTGGACTCAATTTCAAATGTGTTTTTAGAAGTATGATAAATGCATATTAGCTCCCCCTTAATGTATGCACACACTTAACGCAAATTGCTCCCCCTTAGTGTCAATGATAAATGCACACTAAGTTTTATGCCAATGCAAGAATAACAAGGGAGTATTAGGCCATAGAAAGAATCAATGAGGGTGTCTTTACATATACAATACATGCAAGCACACAATGGATAGACATGTGAACAAACATGCATTAGAAACTTAACTCTATGACCTTTTTGTGTTTTTATTTTTCAAAATTTATTTTATTTTTCTTCATAGAAAGAAAACAAAAACATAGTTTATCATAAAAATCTAAATAAGTAAACAATAAGGTATATAAGAGTAATCATCTTACCTTAATAGCTCAAAAATAACAATAGATGATACTCATAGCAATTCAGTTTCGATGTCTTGAATTTTACATTGATGCTCCAATTTCATGTAACAACCCTGAATATTTATGCCCAATAAGGCTCCATATCCAAGTCCGCCCCCCGTGATCGGACCGAAGTCTCGCAAAGATACCTCACACAAGTGTCCATAAAGAATATAAAAGACAACCACAAGAGTGTAATATGTAAGAAAGTACATGCATTTACACTCATTTATTACAATTTACATTGTTTCAATACATTATTATATGTTCAAGAGAATAGTACAACTACCTGGGGCATACCCGAGGGAGCAAAGCTCACGCCACTACAACTACGACTCCACAACGCAAGAACTGAGACCTCAACCCCAAAGGGTCTCACTGGCACGACTAACAGGAGAACTACTGAAGCAGAACGTGCTAGAAATTAACATAAATAAACTACATTAAATATTACCACACCAGCTAACACAACTCACATAAACTAAAGGAAACAACAAGAATAGTACAGAGGCACTAGTCCACCACAGCAACTGAAACCACCATGCCGCGAACCGTTTAAGCCAACCACTAACAAGTGGTAACGAGACTGACAACAAGGAGTCAGTCCCCCACAGTAAACCATGAGTAAAGATCAGGCCACATAGGCCAACCCCCAACGAAGGGGAATCAAACTGACTACAAGGAACCAGTCCACCATACAACCCACGATACTAAACACAATTGAGAATTACCCACAAAGGGTAAAAATACCACAAGTGGGAGAGTCACACAACATGCCCTCCATAGAGCACAGCTCCACCACACAACCTGAAACCCTGGCACACAACGTGCCACAACAACCAGTCACCCACGAAGGGTACAGATACCTAAAACCACAAGGTACCACTACAAACCACAACCGCACAATGGTGCTGTCAACACAGCACACACAACGAGTAGGAACCATCATTAAAGAGTCACTATTCACAACCACAACCACTACAAAGATCGAGTCGGAAGGAGTGACGCCATCACACACGTAAGGACTACGGGTTAAGGATGCTAGTATCCAACCAGGACACGCAACACACGAACTGTAACGACCCTCCTTATACCAGTACGATTATACCAATCCACGTCGGTACAAAGGGCGTCGTCACAGTGGGAAATTTACCCAAAACTAAACAATAGATTGAGATGTACATAAATATCAAAAGAGAACAACAGAATTAAATAAATATTCTCATTCTCATTCCATAATCATCACATAATCCACAGTCTATATAGCAAAAAGAGAAATAATAATGTCCACATTATTACATGCCCGAATGAAATACATTGTCCATACGAAATATACAATCGCATTGTTTACATACTAATGAAAGGAAAGTACAACTACGCAACACTCCACAAAGTAGCTACTCCTCTCGCTCGGAGTCGCTCCTACCTACGTCTTCCTCAAGAACAGGGACACCTACCTCACATGTACGCCAAAGTAAGTATGAGTCTTCTAAAAGACCCAGCAAGTAATCAAAAGATACACCCTTGCACATATCATATGCACATACAATCCTTTAACAATAACGAAGAAATACATGGTACATGCTTATAACAATCTACAATAACCATAACAACCTACACATGCTTTCTACACATAACATGTAACATGATTCATAGTTTAAACTCTATTCATATCATTGCACAATTCTACAATTTTAGAACATGGAAATATGTACAAAGTAAATAACACGCATAGCATGATATCTAATCATTTTCACATGCGTTCACTACACTTAATCACATATTTAGCTTGCTGTTTTAATATAAATAAATCACATTTACACAAACTCACATCTTTTTACATGCTAACACATTCAGATTACACTATCACATGCTCATATTTCACATTTGCACAATTCACATATTCACATTCACATATTCACACTTTTTACACTTAATTGCCGTGACACATAGTCCAAACCACCATAAGAAGGACACACATCACATACACATACCCGTCACCTAGGCAACACAGTGATGAATCTTGGTTAACTGCAGAGAACCAGGAGAAGCCCTCTCCACCTTAACTAGTGGTACTTGTCCACCTCTAGGATTTCATCCTAATGCCCATAGGATATCACAACACATTGAGCCTTCCCATAGGGACTTTACTATAGTATGGCTCCACAGCCCTCTATGGTAGCAGTGTCAATATCGGCACAATTACACATTATAACTTTATCACATTCACTTACATTATTCACATGCATTATTTAACACATTTACACACACTTTTAAATAATTACACATGTTTCAGTTTATAGAACATGATGTTACTATTCACAGTGATAATTAACTCATAATAACGTCCTAATCATGTTACTAATCACTGAATTCCACATGATTAAACTTAAACATGCTCATCTTGCTCCATTGCCCTTGTTAAATCATGACAGTACCTATTGTTGTCAAATCAGCATGAAATTTTTATCACAGGCTTCACACATGTTATATCACATACCTAAATTTTCAGATTTTTCAAAACAATACAACAAATTATAATAGTTAAATTAGATTTCATGTAGATTTATCAAATTTTCATTTAAGCATGATTCACAGCAACACAGTCGGTTCTAACAGTTTTGAAACCTGAAAACAGTCATCATTAGAACATGGAAAATTTCTGAAACCCAAATATACAACGGATCTATTTATTCAGAATTTATCATGGTCAGATCATGCTCATTGTCCAATTATAAAAATTTTAACAAATAAAACTTTGTACAAAATTTCGACATATCCTCATGACATGACCTATTAACTGTACTTGACCAGACATAATTTACACAGCATGCACAGACAACCATAAGTCTGGAAATCACAATGCATAGATCAATCCACATTCCTGAAAAACCTGAAGAACTTGGCGGCAAAGGGGTTGCCGCCAACCGGGGTTAACGGCACACGATGTTGCTGCGAACTCAAGATCTTGACGACAGCAAGCTTGTCGTCAAGTTCCTATCTGCAGAAAGTGTAGACAGACCGCACATAACTTGACGAATTGGGGGTTCCAGGATACGAGGAAAAATCCATAAAAATCCTGGGACTTAAAGGACATGTGCAGGGATGAAATCCCTTGATTACTTGCCTTTGAAAAATTGTCGAATGGTTTAATTTAGTCGCTGAAGCTCTCCTCGGCCAAGCCAAGAAGAGACACAATCTCCTCCCAGATCGGTAATCACCCCTTCACAGGGGAGTCTCCGGAGTCGAGGAAGCTTCCTCAATGCCAAGAGCTCCTTCCAATCGATGTAGATTGCCGGAAGAACTCCTCTCCTGCCGGATCAAGCTTGCACAAGAATCAGTTCTTCTCACCCAAAAACCCTAGGTTCTCCTTTGGGCGAAAAGACTTAACTCGGCCAAGACTAGGTGATTTTATAAGGCTAACTGGGTTGGGGTACGCGTTGATTAGGTTTCCTACCGTTGGAGGGTAGTTTCCTAATCCAGAACGCAAGAAACGCAGCCGTTTCCAGATCTGGAATCGCAGCAAAAATGGAGAAGTGAACGGCCACTTCGCTGTCGTTAACAGGAAATAAATGTCAATCGATCTAGATGCCGACTTTGAGTCAACAACACACTGGTTGCCGTCAACCTGCCCTCAATGTCAAGGGATATTGACGTTAACTGGTATTTCGGCCAGAACACAGAAAAATCAATAAACATACATACACATAATAACTACATACATTGTACACCATATTATTTAAATACAATATGTACAACTTAAATTAGAAAATATGTACATAAATAAACATGTATATATATATACACATTTGCACATAAGCAAATAAATAATTATAATACACAAAATCAAATATGTGTATCATCACAATGTTCGAATAAAAGAATAAAGTTCGAGGGCCTTACACCCTCTCCCCCTAAAGGAAAACTTCATCCTCGACATTAGAATGACATACTAACCAAACAATTGGAGATACTTCTTCATCATAGCATTCTCAAGCTCCCAAGTAGCCTCCTCTCGCAAGAAATTCAGCCAAAGCACCTTTACGGACACAATACTCATGTTATTGAAGTGTTGAACTTTTCGGTCAAGGATAGCTACCGGTTGCTCTACATACGACAAGTCTGGCTGAATCTCCACTGGCTCGTGACTAATAACATGAGACAGATCTTTCACATATCTCTTGAGCATAGATACGTGGAAAATTGGGTGAACACTAGCTAACGCTGGGCGTAAAGCTAGCTCATATGCCACGCTGCCCATTCGCTTAAGAATCTCAAATGGGCCAATGAATCTAGGACTCAACTTGCTATGCCTGCCAAACCTGACAACACCTCGGGTAGGTGAAACCTTCAGAAAAACATGCTCATCAACCTCGAACCCCAAATCCTCCCTTCTGTCGCCGGCGTAACTCCTCTGCCTATCCTGCGCCGCAACAAGCCTCTGCCTGATAAGCTAAATCTTATCCGAAGTCTCCTGCACCAACTCCGGCCCTATCAACTACCTACCGCATGTCTCCTCCCAATACAAAGGAGATCTACAGGGCTGCCCATACAAAGCCTCAAACGGAGCCATGCCAATGCTCGCATGAAAACTGTTGCTGTAGGCGAACTCCATAAGAGGTAAATGACACTCCCAATCACCCTTCCAATCAAGCACGCATGCTCTCAACATATCCTCGAGCGTCTGGAGAGTCCTTTCGGACTCGCCATCTATCTCGGAATGGAACGCTGAACTAAGCTTCAGCTGAGAACCCAAAGCATCCTAAAGACCCTACCACAACCTCAATGTAAACCTCGGGTCTCTGTCAGAAATAATTAAATTCGGCACACCATGGAACCTCACATTGCTACCGACATACAACCTAGCCAAACTCTCTACGGACTGCTTCTTCTTCATAGGCAAGAAATGTGCAATCTTGGAGAAATGATGTACAATCACCCAAATCAAGTCATTGCCCTTCACTGATCTGGGCAAACTGGTCACAAAATCCATAGTGATTGCCTCCCACTTCCATACTGGGATCTCCATCTTCTGTATAAGGCCCGATGGTCGCTGACGCTCGGCCTTCACTTGCTGGCATACCGAACACCTAGATACGAAGTCAGCTACATCCTTCTTCATGCCAGACCACCAAAAAGATCTCTTCAAATCCTGGTACATCTTGGTGTTTCCTGGATGAATGGAAAACCTCGACCTGTGAGCTTCTGCATGAACATGCTCACGGACATCCACGACATCAGGAACACAAACTCAGTGCTGAAATCTAATGACACCATCTTCATCTCGAGCAATGCCTACCTTGCCTACCATCTCCTGAAGCCTAGGACCAGCCTTCTGCTTCTCAATCACCTCATCCTACACAGTAGACTGGATAGACAACTGAGCCACGAAAGCCTGACACAACTGAGGCTCTAACTCAGTCATCGCACAAGCTGCATCCTCCAACATCTTCCAATCCTGCTGAAGCAAAGACCTCTTCCTACTAAGAGCATCCGCTACGACATTCGCCTTCCCGGGATGATACTGAAGCTCCAAGTTGTAGTCCTTAAGGAATTCAATCCATCTTCTTTGTCGCAGGTTCAACTCCTTATGAGAAAAGAGATACCTCAGACACTTGTGGTCAGTGAACACCTCGAAATTGACACCATAAAGGTAGTGTCTTCAGATCTTCAGTACATGAACCACTACCGAAAGCTTCAAATCATGAGTCAGATAGTTACGCTCATGCTCCTTCAGCTGGCAAGAAGCATATGCCACTACCCTACCATGTTGCATCAACACACAGTCAAGACCTCTGAGATGCATCGAGTAGATAGCAAAACCCTCATCACCACTCGGCAAAATCAAAATGAGTGTAGATGTAAGCTTTGCCTTCAGCAACTGAAAGCTACTGTCGCAATCCTCAGACCACACAAACTTCACACCCTTCCTGGTTAGCTTAGTCAACGGTGTAGTGATAGATGCAAAACCCTCAATAAATCGCCTATAATAGCCCGCTAAACCAAGAAAACTCCAAATCTTCGATGGGGTCCTTGGAATCTCTCAATCTAACACTGCCTGGACCTTCTCCGGATCAACTACAACTCCAGCGCCTGAGATAACATGCCCGAGGAAATGACCCTCGCACATCCAGAAATCGCACTTGCTAAACTTTGCATGCAGCTTGTGCTCTCGGAGAACCTCCAGAGCAACCCTCAAATGCTCACAGTGTGTAGCCTCATCGGGAGAATAGACTAGCACATCGTCAATGAACACCACTGCAAAGCTATCCAAATAAGGTCTAAACACCATGTTCATGAGATCCATGAACGCTGCAGGGGAGTTGGTTAGACCAAATGGAAGCACCAAAAACTCATAATGCCCATAACGAGTCCTAAAAGCCATCTTGGACACATCTTCACCCCTAATCCTCAACTGATGATAGCCGGACCGCAGATCAATCTTAGAGAACACTGATGCATTCCGCAGCTAATCGAACAGATCATCAATCCACGGTAAGGGATACCAGTTCTTCACGGTCACCTGGTTGAGCTTTCTGTAATCAATGCACAACCTGAGGTAACCATCCTTCTTCTTCATGAGCAATACAGGTGCGCCCTAAGGTGACACACTAGGGAGAATGAATCCCTTGTCCAGCAAATCCTGCAACTGCTTCCTCAGCTGAGCTAATTCCACAGGTGCCATCCGATATGGAGCCTTAGAGATAGGAGAGGTGCTTGGAAGCAACTCTATAGTGAACTCTATCTCCCTATCCGGTGGCAATCCAGACAAATCATCAGGAAACACGTTTAGAAACTCCTGCACTACCTCAATCTCCTAAAGGGTAGGTGACTGATCAGCCTTCGGTACTAAGACCACGCTAGCAAGAAAAGCGTCACACCCCTTGTTCACCATCCTCATCACCTTCATGGCGGAGATCACAAACCTTCATGCTAAGTTCCTTGGCAATGGATGTGAGAATTCATCCTCACCAGGAATACGGAAAGTAATCTTCTTCCCTCTACAATCCACCAAAGCATAGTGCTCCTCAAGCTAATCCAGACCTAGAATAGCATCATTGTCCTTCGTCTTAAGCAAATAGAAGCATCCAACTAAGCCTCGATCCTCAATACACACCGGTAAAGATGGATCACACTTCCTAGTCGATATTGTACCTTCCGGTGTGTGCACAAACAAAGGGACCCCTAACTCCTTAGACTCTAATGCTAACTGCTTCGCAAACCACTCAAAAATGAACGAGTGTGTGGCACCCGTATCAAAAAAAACCAAAGCGTGCACACCCATGAATAGAACCGTACCTTCCGTGATGTTCTCTGCCTATTCAGCATCCTCTCGTGCTAAAGCAAACACTCGCGCTTGGGCTCAAGGCCTTCCTGGTCTTCCTGTCGTTGGTGCTGCTGCTGCTAGGGCTGGCGCTCCACGCTGAACACCCTGTTGCAGTCTAGGACAATCTCGGATCTAATGCTCGATACTACCACACTTGAGACACTTCCCCGCTAACTTCCAACATTCGGTACCGCCATGTGCTCTTCTGCAGTGAGGGCACATCTTCTTGTTGCTGGGCCTAACGCCGGGGGACTGCGGAACAACTGCTTGCTGACTGGACGCTGTGGTGACTGGTACATGGCCTTCTTCCTGTCTGCCACTGGAAAGGTGGCACGATCCTCTTCTACGATGCCTTCTTCTCCTCGAGATACTAATCCATCTCACTCTCCTGCCTGCACGCTGCGCTGAGAGCCTCATCTAGCATACGGTTGTCAAACGCCACAAGCCTCGACCTCAGTGATGGCTTAAGACCCATCACGAACTTCTTCGCCTTCCTGCTCTCATCAGCAACTATATGAGGAGCATACTTGGACAGTTTGGCAAACCTGGCCTCATATTCCAAAACCGTCATAGAGCCCTGAGTGAGAGAAAGGAACTCCTACTCCATCTTGTCCTGGATATGCTCGAGGATGAACTTGATGATCAGTTCATCCCCATATAATTTTATAAGTTATATATCTATTTTAGTGATTAAAAAAACTTCAATAAAGTGTCATCTAACAAGTTTTCATGAAGCTTAGGCACAAGAAGTAAATCAGGCAAAATCAAGAAAATATGTAAGTATTTCTTACTTTGTAGCATTTAAAAATTACAGAGCAGGAAATTTCTCTAAGCACACATCGACTCTCTATATGCTACAACGATTTCATTAGAATCATATTGATTTCATAAGGATTTGTAGTGTCATACTGATTCGGTTTCTCATAATGATTTGAAAAGTGAGAACAACGATTTGTTCTCACAACGATTTAGTAAGTGAGAAGAATGATTTGCTCTCACAACGATTTGATAAGTGAGAACAACGATTTGCTCTCACAACGATTCAGTTTCTCATAACGATTTGAAAAGTGAGAACAACGATTTGCTCTCACAACGATTTGATAAGTGAGAACAATGATTTGCTCTCACAACAATTCAGTTTCTGCAACAATTGATAAGTGAGAACAACGATTTGGTTTTTATAATGATTCGATAAGTTCCACATCAATTTGGTCTTCATAACGATTCGACAAGTTACAACAACGACTTGGTCATTATAACGACTCGATAAGTTACACAACGATTGAAAGATGCGCGGAATTATCTAATATGGTAATCTAGAAGGGGGGGATTAATAGATTACTGCAAACTAGAAACACTTTTGCCTTCTTTTCGATGGAAACATAGAGTTATTGAAATCTCAAAGAAATTTTATTTGAATTCGAATTGCAAAGTGTGTGCTTGTTGTGAATAAGAACATGAACAACCTATCTAGCGTGTGTAGAATCAACGTGCCTACCAATCATCTATCGTGAAAACGTGCAAACCACAGGACACGAAGATTTAAGGTGGTTCGGAGTACACAACTTGTGTATCCTACGCCCACCGTCCACAAACACGCACAGAAAGACTGCTTATTAGCAAGTTTGATCACTACAACACACACACACCTTGTTGTCTGATGCAAACACATGATCAGAACAACATCACACACGTAGATCAAGCAAAGAGACGCTTGACCCACTGCCACACACACAAACTATGAAAAAGTAGAAGCAGAGAAGAGTTCAGAGTTGTAGAATCAAATCCTGAGATGGAACTCTTCAAGATGGTCGTCCAGATGAACTTCAAGCTCCGTCTTGACAGGTATCAGTTGATGGATAAGCTTTGATGAATGGACAAACCAGCTTCAACTCCGTTCAGAAGATGGTTCTTTCTTTCCCTGGATGGAGGGTTGAAGCAGAGCAGTAGGGAGAAGCTCTCTCTCTTGGTTTTTGATTAGGGTTTGGTATGATTGCCTCTTGCTGCGAAAATACCTCTTTATGTTCTATATATATGGGTGTCCAAGTTAGGAGAGACGTGGTAAAAGAAAACACCCAAATACGGAACATAACTAGTTCTCGGATTTGAAGATTCTCTATGTTTGTCGACAGCACCACTGTTCATCTATCGACAGATCCTAACAGTTTCTCAATTTCCAGAACTCTGAACTTCCGGGAGAAGACTTTCCTGTGTGTAGCTGTCGATAGGCGATTTGCATCTATCGACAGACACACGTCAACAGTGCTTATAGCTTTTGGAACTGGTTCACTCTGTCGATAGGCAGCTTGCATCTGTCAACAGCTATTCCTTTACTTGAATTTCCAGTGACTTGTTTGTCTTCCTTGTGCTTGGCTGTCGACAGGTACCTGTAGGGCTATGGACAGATACTTTCTTAATGACTTTTTTCTTGAGCTTTTGCTCTTGATTTTAACACTTGTTTTTCATATAATCACACCTACATCAAAGAGCATTGTTAGTGAGATATAATGAATATGTAGATGATCAAATTTAAGCATGGTTTGATATGTTGCTTGAGTTGTCAATGTCCTCATGTTACAATCATCACAGAACATCAATTTATATTGTTCATCATCAAAAACATGTAATCACAAACATCACACATGTGAACCCAATATTCTCCCCCTTTTTGATGATGACAAAATTTTCAATTTATGCACAATTGATGTTTCTCCCCATTTTGTCAACATCCAAAAAGACAAGTCATGCACACATGAATAAAAAGTAGAAAGATAACTGTGAATTTCATTGAGTGAGCATTCAGTGCACACAGTTACAAAAAGATGTCCATGACATGACTCAAAGAAATGCAAAAGAAGGAAGATAACAGAATTGACATAAATGACAAAGTATCCCATGACCAAAAACCTAGTAAAGGGAAGAACTAGTGAACCCAGACAAACCCAAACTCAGACTCTCTAAGCATTGTCAGTCCCAGACACATTGGGATGACGAGATTCACAAAAGTCTGTGGAGAGCCGAGTGAGCCGATGTTGAATCTGCACGTGAGTGTTAGCCAGTGCATCCATCCTAGTATCAACATAATCAAATCGAGCATTGAGTTGAGCAAATCCAGTGGTCATTTGTTGCTGCATTTGGGCCAGTTGAGCAGATATGAAATCTCTAAGAAAATGCTCTCTAAGAAAATGCTCTTGAGGCACTTGATCTTCTGCATCTTCATCGTCATTGCCCTGATCATCCATTGGCTCTGCTTGGTCAGCATCATCAGCAATATCCTCATCACCGGAGGAATCATCTTCCTGACCCTTAAGAGTTCTGGTGACTCTTCCATCAACAAGTTTATAGCTCATTCAATGGGCAGTAGTGAGATCAAATGCACTGCGGGATTTAAGGGTGACAAGCTCACTATCAGGAATATGGATCCCAATGAAGAGAAGAAGGGAAGTGATCGGGCAAGCATATGGCATTGATCTCCTGGGTTTGTAGTAGCATTGATGGATCAAGTGAAGCATGAGTTCGGGCAAGTTGATTTGTTCGCACTTGAGGAACACGAAAAAGAGTGATTTATGAACCTCAGTGACGAGTTCCCGACTACCATGCTTTGGAGCAATCGAGGTGGTGAAGATGTGATGGATCATGCGGTTCAGTGGGGGAAAGGAATTGGCATTGAGCTTGATGACATCCTTGGTTGCATCATAAGGTTGGAGGGTGATGAGGTGGTAATACTCAGAGGCAGAGGGATGACTTAGAATAACATCTGCCCCGGAGTTGGGAATTTGAAGAGCATTGCTAAAAAGGTTTGGAGTAAGCTTGAAGGGGGTACCTTTAACGAATGTGTAAAGATGCCCATCTGGAGACAAGTCAAGATTGTTGAAAAACTCTGTCACAGCGGTGGGAGAGTATTGCATGTGAGAGTAGAGAAAAACGGTCCAGCCCTGGGTGTCAAACAGGGCCTGGAGATTGGGAAACATGTCTCCCAAAGATGGAAAATCAACATAGCGGGGCTGCACGAATTTGCTGAAGGTTCCCGGAACCATGGTGAGTTGCATACGTGGGGAAACAACTAGCTCGGGCAACCGATCATTGCGATGCTTGGTTCGGCGCTCAAAAGGAGCCTCGGAGCCTTCGTCGGCTTCTGGAGAGATGGGACGGCGACGAGAAGCGGGACGTTTTCCCTTGAGAGCCATGAGAAATACAAGGTCAGAGTGGAGAAGGGCTCTGAAAAGAGAAGGTGACACAAGGAGGAAAAAAGAACCAGGAGGGCCAAAAACTTGGTCTGGCGCCCTGGAGAAGAAGGGTTGGGGTTTAGAAGGAAGGAGGAGGGTGGTTTGGCAGTGGGGAAAGAAGGAAAGGGCGTGGGTTCCCTTTTGAAGAATTTAGGTAAGAGTTTGAAACAAAAGGGGCCACAAAATGCAGCCCGAAACAACGCGGCAGTTGGGCTTCTTGACTTCCCTGGTCGCCGGTTGTCGACAGATGAATAGACATCTATCGACAGGCACACTCAGAATTGTGCCAGATTGAGATTTTGACAGAATTTTTTAGGCAATGAGCGTCCAAAGTGTAGATAAGGTGTAAAATAGGTATATACACATTTTAAAATTGCATACCCACGAATATTAAGACACGTCAAAAATCTTCAATGGTTGAGAGATAATACCTTAGGAGTCTCAAGTTGGAGCATTAAGAAGACATTGTACCAAAGCTTATGAAAAAAAGGATAACCCCTTTGAATAAAAACCATTGTAGAAATACATAGTTCCTAGTGGGTGATGGTCAAATGATTTATGAAAAAGATGTCTACATGCGTAGGTGACCATAAACATCAAAGTACTCGTGATTAATCAAAATTTGGAGGCTTCACACTATTTCAACTTTCAATTGGTTCGAGAGAAATTCAATAGGAAAAGTGGTAATTAGGATCACTAACACCTTTTGACGTGAGGACAGACATGTGGAATGCCCGTACCCCCAGTTACTCAGTGGAAATGACCATCATACCATTTTACAGAGATAATGAGTAAGCTTTTTGACGTGAAGACAGACATTTGTGATGCCTATGTCCCCGGTTACTCAGCAATACACAGCATTGCTCTGCCTTTTTCCCGTGATTATTTATTGGTACATTTTCTTTAATTGTTAGAAATAGGTAGCTTTTCTCCATTTTCCCCCTTTTTTTGTTTGAAAATCAAGGTCAAAGAGTATTTATGGTTAACACCCATTGCAAGACATAAAGTTCAATGACCATAGGACTTATCAAGTCACTTGAGAAGAATGATTTCCCACAAGGGAGTTATTCAGTGAGTTAGGTTAGATCCATTAGATTTGTCCAATGTTCTCCGAATGATACAACCTAGACTCATACAAGAATAGTATGTCAAAATCATTGTGATTCAGACAATATCATTGATATTCTGTGGATATGAAAGATTAAAACACAAGTAAGTACCCAAGGTGCACCTTACCTAAAAGGGATAAACATGCTCATGAAGGATGTTGAGAAAGAATAAGGAATTGCTTGTGAAATGCGTATCTGTCGACAGCTGGTCTGAGCCTGGCGACAGATGTAGACAGTTTGAGATTTTTGGGTTTAGACAGAGCATGGCTATCGACAGATGGGTGTTGGCTGTCCACAGATGCACGCAGACTGAAAGTATTGAGTTCAGGGAGATCAAAAACTGTGCCTGGCTGTTGACAGCTGGTTTGAGCCTGTCGACAGATGCACACAAGGTTCAAAATCTGGGTTCTATGGAGGCATAGCTGTCGACATGAGGGTTTGGGGCTGTCGACAGGAGCTTTGACAAATCAGATTAAAAGGCTGAGATTAGAGAATAATTGAAGCTTCATTCTCGTGAGATTAGAACATATGAAAAATAGAAATTGTCCCTCATGAATTCACTCAACAACCCTAAACTTACTACCCCATATTGTGTGCATGTGATGACTCAATATTCAAGCAAGGCACACAAAACACTCATATGCATGGCAAACATTTGCACACCAGAGATCATTTATAAGCACAGGATCACATAAATTCAATTTTTTTTTAAAATGAATGTGCAAGTTGAAAGGACATTAAATACCCTATTTGAAGTGGATGACCTTTATATGTAGTTGGACTATTGGTACATGGCGGAGAATGTTTCTCACGCATAGTGATAGTTTCCAAACAAGCATGACTTGTTCTTCGACATGTCACCATTTGATATACCACATAATCATTACACATAAAGAGCATATACTCCAAAGTTGGGAATAAGTTTCATTACATTTTGCACAGACCCAATTCTCTCCTCAATGTGGTGAATCTATCTTCAGACAAGGGTTTTGTGAAGATGTCAGCCAGTTGCTTCTCAGTGGTTTGATGCTAAGCTCCAAGGATTTGTTAGCTACTTCATCTCTCAAAAAGTGGTGTCGTATTTCAATGTGTTTGGTCCTAGAGTGTTGGACTGGGTTCTTTGAGAGATTGATGGCACTAGTGTTATCACATAGGATAGGTGTGCATCTAATATCAATGTTGTAGTCACATAGTTGACTTTTAATCTACAACACTTGAGCCGCACAACTCCCTGCAGCAACATATTCTGCCTCTGCAGTGGAGAGTGCAACCGAGTGTTGTTTCTTGGATGCCCACGAAACCATGCAACCTCCAAGCAATTGGCAGTAGCCACTAGTGCTTTTTCTATCAATTTTACATCTAGCATAGTCAGCATCAGAATATGATATCAAATTGAAGCTACTACTTGCTGGATACCAAAGCCCTAAATCATACGTACCTGAGAGATATCTGAAAATTCTTTTTACTGCAACCAAATGGCTTTCCTTTGGACTAGATTGGTATCTAGCATAAAGGCAAATACTGAATTATATGTCCGGTCTACTTGCAGTAAGGTAAAGGAGTGAGCCAATCATACCTCGGAATTGCTTTGCATCTACCAGTATACCTTTCTCATCATTTTCAAGTTTAATGCTTGTGCTCATTAGGGTTGAGGCAGCTTTGGCTTGTTCAAAATGTAATCTTTTGAGAAGCTCCTTAACATATTTTTCTTGATTGATGAAGAACCCATCTTTGAGTTGCTTTACCTGCAAGCCAAGAAAAAATTGAAGCTCCCCCATTAGACTCATCTCAAATTCACTGTGCATGTGTTTAGAAAACTCTTCACACAGTGATGGATTAGTTGAACCAAAGATGATGACATCCACATAAACTTGAACAACAATATATGATTGCGAACTTTCTTAGTAAAAAGGGTTTGGTCCACTTTACCTATTGAGTAGTTTTTACTTACCAAGAAGTTGCTTAACCTATCGTACCAAGCTCGAGGTGCCTACTTCAAACCGTAAAGAGATTTGTGCAACTTAAAAACATGGTTAGGCTTTTCATTATCCTCAAAACTAGGTGGTTGAGAAACATATACTTCCTCTTTTATGTAGCCATTCAAGAAAGCAGTTTTAACATCCATTTGAAAAGGTTTGAACTTGTTTGAACATGCGTATGCTAACAAGATTCTTACTGCTTCAAGCCTAGCTACAGGTGAAAAAGATTCTTCAAAATCTATCCCAAATTCTTGGTTATACCCTTGTGCTACCAGTCTAGCTTTGTTTCTCACCACTTTACCTTCTTCATTTAGTTTATTCCTAAACACCCATCTTGTGCCAATGACAGAAATTTTAGGGGTTCTAGGAACTAAACTCCAGACATTATTTCTTTCAAATTGACATAATTCCTCATGCATGGCATCTATCCAAGAGTTTTCCTTTAATGCCTCTTCAACATTTTTAGATTCCACTTGAGAGACAAGTGCTAAATGATCTTGTTCAACTATTTGTTTAACTTGAGACCTAGTTTGAACTTTATCATTTACATGTCCAATTACATTGTCAAGTGGGTGATCTTTTGAATACCTTACATTTGTGATTGTTGAAGGACCAGGTTGATCATGGACTTGAGGAAGGTGATCTTGTGGAGGTTATTCTTGAGGAAGGTTTGCTTGAGGAGTTTCACCTTGAGGCTCTTCCTCTTGTGGATGTTCTTCAGATTCATCATCTTGCTTGTAGAGAAGTACTCCTTCATCTTCATCACCATGCCTGCGGAAATAGACATTGTTAAATTTGGTTTTTGCTTGAGAATTTTCTTTAGATTTCTCAGTTGTTTCTCAGATGTTGTTCCTTCAGCTCCATCATCATACCTATGAAAGTTTGAATGATTAGTCTTTGCATGATACTCATCAAAAACAACATGTGGTGTTTCTTTCCACAGTTCTATTTTTATTGTTAAACACTCTATATGCTCCAGAGTGTTCTGAGTATCCTAGGAAAATACCTGGATCACTTTTGGCTTCAAACTTGTCTAAGTCAACTCTATCATTGTTATGATTGAAGACTTTGGAGCCAAAAACTCTGAAATACTCAATGTTGGGTTTCTTACCTTTTAAGAGCTCATATGGGGTTTTCCTCATTTCAGGTCTTACTATGGCTCTGTTGAGAATGTAACATGAAGTGTTCACCGCTTCTGCCCAAAAACTTCTTGAGAGTTGGCTTTCGACCAGAAGAGTGCGAGCCATTTCAACCAAAGTCCTGTTCTTTCTCTCCACTACGCCATTTTGCTCCGGAGTTCTTGGATAGGAGAACATGTAATCTATCTCATGGTACCTACAAAAGTCAGAAAAAGAGTTATTATCAAACTCTCCCCCATGACCAGTGTGGATTGAGCATATCTTATGAACAGTCCCATGCTCAATCTTATGAAAGAACTCTTCAAAGACTTTGTGTGCTTCATTTTTGTGAGTCAAAAATTTGACCCAAGTGAACCTAGAGAAATCATCTACAATGACAAAACCAAAACATTTGCCATTGAGACTTAGAGTTCTAGTAGGTCCAAAAAGGTCCATGTGCAACAATTCATAGGGTTTTGAAGTTATTACCGGTACTTTTGACTTAAAAGACTTCCGAGTTTGTTTTCCTTGTGCACATGCATCACAAAAACTTTCATTTTTATTGAAGGAAATTTCAGGAAGTCTACTTACCAATTTCAGCCTCATGATCTTGTGCAACACATTGTAGCTTGCATGGCCAAGCCTACGATGCAACAAAGTCAATTCGTCCTGTTTACTTGCAACAAGACACAAATTTCTGTTTTCTGGTTCGTCTAAATCAACTAAATAGATGTTATTCACCTTTTTTCTAGAAAACTTGAGACTTCCTGTTTCTTTATCAACAATTTGGCATGCATTCGATTCAAAAACAACTTTATGACCTTTATCACACAGTTGGCTTATGCTAAGCAAATTGTGATTAAGACCATCAACTAATAACACGTTGTCTATTGAGTTAGAGGCATACTTACCTACCATGCATGTGCCAATGATGTGGCCCATATTGTTACCTCCAAAGACAACTTAACCTCCATCTTTTTCCACCAGCAAACAAAATTTATCTTTGTCGCCCGTCATGTGCCTCGAGCAGCCACTATCCAAGTACCATTTTTTTTTTATTTTGGGCTGCTAGGCATTCCTGCATCGATGGATCAGACAAGAGGTTTTGGAACCCAAATTACTTTGGGTTCCAAATGTTTCATTCATGCCAAAAAGTAAGTGCTTTTGAATCCAAACTTGTTTGCATTTCAGTTTGTTTGAATTGTTCCAACACTGTTTTTCATTGTGGCCAAGTTTTTTTACAGAAATTGCATGATGAAGATTTTCTCAAAACATTTGTTTTATCGATTTGTTGAAAATCTATTTTCTTCTTACCTTTCTGTTGCTTGGATGTCTGTCCTTTGACAGCCTTCTTCCAGGCCTGTTGACAGCTCTTATTGAGCCTGTCGACAGACTGCTTATTCTTTTGAACACCCGAGGGCTTTTGTTTAAGCTGCTGTTGCTTACCCTTTGCTTGATTTTTCTTGTTCTTAGAAGGAACTTGTTTGCTTGTGCTTGGACTTGAATCAACAAAGGAAGTTATCAATGTCTCTCCCATTTTCTTTTGTTTCACTAGTTGATATCCAAGCCCATGCCTTGTTACATTAACATTTCCCCCAAAATAGTATCAAGATTTTGCTTTCCTTTTACAAATCTTGTAAGATCTTCAAATTTTCCTTTAATTCCTTTTCGGTTTATTCCAACTTTTTCTTTATTTCTTGATATTCATTTTGAAGGCTTTCAAGAGAATTGATTTGGCCTTGTTTTTCTTTTTCATTCTCTTGCAATTTTACTTTTATGCAATCCACTTCTTCACAGTGAGCTTCCTCATCAATTTTCATCATTTCAATCTCTTTATTTAGGACTGCAATTTGTTCATCATTGGATGTGCTATGAACGAATGAGTTGATTTTCTTTTTGAGTGCTTTATTTTCAGACTTGAACTCACAAAATTTCTCAAAGAGCAATGTATAAGCCTCTTCCCATTCATCTACAGTATAGTTTTCAAAGGACGAGTTTACCTCAGTGGAGTCCTCACTCCTTGCCATTAAACAATGAACTTCTTCATTTCCTGAGCTTGCATGTGAGTCTTCGTCTTCGTCTTCATCACTCCAAGTTGCCAACATTGCCTTGGCTTTCTTGAAGGTGAATTTATCTTTCTTTAGTTTCTTCTTGAGCTCCGGGCATTCTCCTCTCATGTGCCCTGGTTTCTTGCACTCATAGCACACAATCATGTCAAATTTCTTGTTAGACTCAAATTTATTTGAAAAATCTTTCTTTTGAAAAGATTTGGAGTTACCTGAGCCTCTCCTTTTGAACTTAAGAAATTTCTTGAATTGTCTAGTGAGCATGGCCATTTGATCGTGCTCACTATCACTGGACGTTTCATTGTCATCACTTTCCTGTTATACATCCTTTTTGGAACTTTTAAAGCAATAGATTTTCTTGGATTTTCTTCAGTTTCTTTCCTCTTTATATTTATCTCATAGGTCATCAAGGAACCAATCAATTCATCCAATTTCATCTTTGAAAGATCTTTAGAATCCTCAATGACAGTGGCCTTAGTATTCCATGAGGATGGAAGAGACCGAAGTATCTTCCTAACTAAGTCACTTTCTGAGTATTCTTTCTTAAGATCTTTCAGTCCGTTGATTATTAACATGAATCTTGCAAACATATCTGATATGGTTTCCTCATTTTTCATTTTAAACATCTCATATTCAGATACTAGCATGCTTGCTTTGGTTTCCCTTACCTCAGACGTACCTTCGTAGATAAGTTCAAGCTTGTCCCACATCTCTTTTGCTGAGGTGCATGTGGAGACTCTTGAATATTCCTTGGGATGTACAGCGCACTACATCATGTTCAATGCGCTCCAGTTGAGAGTCCCTTTCTTAATCTGGTCCTTTATCCACGTGTCTTCATTCTCAGGTAGCAAATATGCTCCTTTCCTGACGATCTTCGAAAGCTCAAAGTCTTGAGCTCTCAGAAATACCTGCACGTGATTTTTCCAGTATGGATAGTCAGTGCCATCAAAGAAGGGTGGCCTGGACACTGAGTGTCCCTCATCCATAAACCCCTTGTAAGATTCCATAACATCGAGAATCTCCTGATCGTAAGATCAGGCTTTAAAAGCAATAAATCGGAGAAATCTCGCTCTGATACCAATCGAAAGATGCGCAGAATTATCCAATATGGTAATCTAGAAGGGGGGGGGGTTGAATAGATTACTGCAAACTATAAACACTTTTGCCTTCTTTTCGATGGAAACACAGACTTATCGAAATCTCAAAGAAATTTAATTTGAATTCGAATTGCAAAGTGTGTGCTTGTTGTGAATAAGAACATGAACAACCTATCTAGCGTGTGTAGAATCAACGTGCCTACCAATCATCTATCGTGAAAACGTGCAAACCACAGGACACGAAGATTTAAGGTGGTTCGGAGTACACAACTTGTGCATCCTACGTCCACCGTCCACACATACACGCAGAAAGACTGCTTATTAGCAAGTTCGATCACTACAACACATACACACACCACGTTGTCTGATTCAACCACATGATTAGAACAGCACCACAAACGTAGATCAAGTACAAGAGACGCTTGACCGACTACCACACACACACAGTATGAAAAAGTAGAAGCAGAGAAGAGTTCAGAGTTATAGAATCAAATCCTGAGATGGAACTCTTCAAGATGGTCGTCCAGATGAACTTTAAGCTCCTTCTTGACAGGTATCAGTTGATGGAGAAGCTTTGAAGAACGGAAAAACCAGCTTCAACTCCGTTCGGAAGATGGTTCTTTCTTTCCCTGGATGGAGGGATGAAGCAGAGCAGCAGGGAGAAGCTCCCTCTCTTGGTTTTTGATTAGGGTTTGGTATGATTGCCTCTTGCTGCGAAAATACCTCTTTATGTTCTATATATATGTGTCCAAGTTAGGAGAGACGTGGTAAAAGAAAATACCCAAATACGGAACATAACTAATTCTCGGATTTGAAGATTCTCTACATCTGTCGACAGCACCACTGTTCATCTGTCGACAGATCCTGACAGTTTCTCAATTTCCTTAACTCGGAACTTACGGGAGAAGACTTTCCTATGTGTAGCTGTGGACAGGCGATTTGCATCTATCGACAGACACACGTCAACAGTGCTTACAGCTTTTAGAACTGGTTCACTCTGTCGACAGACAGCTTGCATCTGTCGTCAGCTATTCCTTTACTTGAATTTCTAGTGACATGTATGTCTTCCCTGTGCTTGGTTGTCGACAGGTACCTATAAGGTTGTCGACAGGTACTTGCTTAATGACTTTTTTCTTGAGCTTTTGATCTTGATTTTAACACTTGTTTTGCATATAATCACACCTACATGAAAAAACATTGTTAGTGAGATATAATGAATATGTAGATGATCAAATTTAAGCATGGTTTGATATGTTGCTTGACTTGTCAATGTCCTCATGTTACAATCATCACACAACATCAATTTATATTGTTCATCATCAAAAACATGTAATCACAAACAATCACACATGTGAACCCAACAATGATTTGCTTGCTGTAACGATTCGATAAGTCACAACAACGACTTGGTCTGTGTAACAATTCGATAAAACAAAACATCGATTTGATCACTACATCGACTCGATAAGTGAGACAACGATTTGGTTATTGCTGCCCAGTTGACGAGCCCAGAGGGGGGGTGAATGGGTCTATAAAAAATTAATCTAGAAGATACCTGAAACAAAAAAAACATTCACACAAACGTTCTTCGAAGTAGGTTAGTTACTATTAGTTTAAATATCAACCATACAAAGGAGACAATCACACAACACAAGGTTTATCCTGGTTCGGACATCCTTTCCTTAGGAGTCCTACGTCCAGTCCCTAAGCAACAACTCAGGATTTCACTAACTAGGGTACAGTCCCCCTAAGGACGCTACAACACCCAGCTCAGCTGGTCTTCCTTCACACCCGAAGGGAACAACACTCTAGATACCACACCAGGTCTTCCTTCACAACTGAAGGGAACAACACCCTGGATACCACACCAGGTCTTCCTTCACAACCGAAGGGAATAACACCCTGGATACCACCAGGTCTTCCTTCACAACCGAAGGGAATAACACCCTGGATACCACCAGGTCTTCCTTCACACCCAAAGGGAACAACACAAAGAGAGTGAATGAAATTCAAGCCCCTAGATCAAGCTTCTGACAAGCAAGGATCTGAAGCAACTAGAACTGAGAGCAAAGATATTTAAACAAGGCACACTCTCAGAACTATACAGGCTCTCTCAAGATTTTCACAAACTAGGGGAGAGCAATAGAGCAAAAGCTAAGTGGAATGAAGGTTCTTGGCTCTGGACTTTCTTTAGAAGAATTTGAATGCTTGAATGCATGATCTCTATCTTTCTTCTATTCTTCTGACTTGAATTTATATCTTCAATATGAAATGTAGACGTTGAAGTGTCCGTTGTCTCTCTTTTGAGTAGTCATTAGATTGAATGACATCTGGAGTCTTGGAAGCTTCCAGTCAACAGTCTTTTGATCACTTAGCACGCAAAGAGAGAGATCTTCAGAAATATCCGTTGGCTTCTATTTTTTTAACGTTGTACCATGAAGCTAGTTCAGAGGTCTGCACAAATGTCAATCTCAAATAGCAGACAGCTAAGCTATCTCTGATGTCAGTCAACGTCAGTAGCAATCGACATGAAAATGGTAATGCAAAATAGCTTAAGTCTAAAGGACGTAATCAGAGTAGGCGCGATATGGTCTGCATGCATGCAGAGATATGTTCAGATCTCATAAATGCAAAAGCGTTAGAGAGATGTCTACGTGGACTTTGACTAGTCAACGCTTTTAAGATGAAAAAGATATCAAGATATGAAATCGATGACTATATGACTTATTTAATCGTTATAAGTCATAGCAAATCATTATGTGACAGAAGATATATCATGAACACTTAATGAATCATGCACAAAGCAAATCATTGTGTTTCTGAAGAAATCGATGTGATAACTTATAGAGTCGTTATGACAGGCAAGTCGTTACGAGTTTCTAAAGAAATCGTTACGGTAACTTATAGAGTCGTTGTGACGAGCAAGTCGTTACGGGCTCTAAAGAAATCGTTGAGATAACTTATAGAGTCGTTGCGACAGGCAAGTCGTTACGAGCTCTAAGAAATCGTTACGGTAACTTATAGAGTTGTTGTGACGAGCAAGTCGTTACACGCTCTAAAGAAATCATTACGGTAACTTATAGAGTCGTTGTGACATCGACTTGTTTGAAACAACATGACTTTTCAGTCTTATAGGAAATCGTTGCGATCACTTGTAGAATCGTTACGACATCGATTTGTTTGAAACAACATGACTTTTCAGCCAGAAAGGAAATCGTTATGATAATTCTATTGAAATCGATATGCTTATAAAGAAATCATTATGGCCTTCAATAGAAGTCGATATGGACTTAGAGAAATATCATGTTGAAAAGATTAAGGCTTCATAGAAGTAATGCATACGTTTATTGGCTTGTTTGACCTTGGTATTTTTCCTGTACTTAAGACTTATGAAATATTCATTAGATATAATTGATAAACTTTTGTTTGGTTTTGTTAATCATAAAATATATATATATATGTAATTAATTAAAATTACATGGGGACAGACTGGTCATCAATCTCCCCCTTTTTAGTGATGACAAAACTGAACAATAAACATGGATGAAAAAATGTATTAAGTTTTTCTCCCCCTTTTTGTCATTAAGCAAAAAGACAATCTTCGACAAAGAAAGAAGAGAGAAAGAAAACAAGAGTATACAAAGAAGGTCATTTCATTAACTTTGTGGAGGTACTGGTAAATAGAAGGCAGGAGACATAAGAGAGGCAAAATGGGAGATGGTTTCCCATGCCTGTGCTTCCTGCTCTTCAAAAAGAGTTTTGAAGACTCCAAAGGATACAGAATAGGAGGGTCCCATGGTGGAAGCCATCCTTTTGAGATGAATATCTAGGTGTTGATAGAGAAGATCAGCATATGCATTCTTGTCCATGTTCATCTTGAGAAATCGACGAGTCCCAAAGCTAGCATAGGTGAGGAATTGGTCCATGGTGACAGGATAATGGTTGTGGTTATCTCTGAGAGCTTTGTGCGTAGCCACATACACTTTGTATCTTTCCTCCCAGACCTTGAAGGGGTCATCAACAAGATGAATGGAATTCATATCTTGAAAAGTGGCTGGAGAAATGGTTGGTTTGCCTTCTCTGGCCTGAACTTCATTGATTTCAAATAGTTGCTGAGCTGATAGGGGGTAGAACTTGGACCATTCAGAAGATGTCAGCCTTTCACATTCAGACAGAATAGGGGCTAGAATTTCAGCACTTGCATGCCCCTGGTGATATTCCCTAAACAGGAATCTAGGAAAAGCAACCAGGCAGCCTTTCTGTACTTTATTTCTACCCATTACTCTGGCAAAACATTCAAAGATGATGGATCCTACAGAGGATTCCATAACTAGAAAGTGAATTTGAGGAAGGGCTATCTCTTCAGGTACTTGGAGGGTAGCAAAATCTACCTGAACATCTGAAGCTTGAGAGATATCCGGAGTCAGAGCTAAAATGGCCCTTTTGAACTAACTGAGCTGAACCTCTGGAAGTCTATGAATATATCTGTAGTTGTTGAATAGCATGAGGTGCCTGATCATTTTGATTTCCTTTTGAATATAGGGTGCCCAAAGCTCCCTATGGTAGATCCTAAACCACTCTGATAAGGTCAGGGAGTGGTCCCTTGGAGGGAATCTAGCAGATTTGGCAAGAATGAATTTCTTTAGGAGATCCTTGTGACCTTTGCCCCACTGCTCTTCAGTTTTGGAGTGGGCAAGAGAGAAGATTTTGGATTTTTCGGATTTCGAAAGAGAAGTGTAGGGTAGAATGGTGTTTAAATGATCTGTGAGATCAAGAAAGGGAAGGTTAATGATGGTTACAAAAACAACCTTTGAGAGATATTCTCTGTATAGTGAGGGATGTTTGTTGTCCACTGTGAGAGAAAACCACAAAGGTGGGTATTTGGGTTCAGAGGAGAGGAAGTAGAAGTAAGCTTCTTCTTCTTGGGAGCAGGACTAGAAGGGTCTGCCCTATGAACATGTTCCCCAACCTTCAACACAGACCTGAGGATCCCTTCCTCAAACTCATCCTTTATTTGTTCCATAAAGGGAGAGTTAAGTTGGGCTCTTTCAGGTATGATAGTGATGAAAGAGGGTGGAGGAGTAGGATGAAGAAAAGAGTGGGAAGTAGTAGGAAGGTCATCAACTGGTCCAAGGGAGGGACCAGAGGAGGAGGAGGATGCTCCAGCTGAGGATGCTGGAGGGGCCTCATGTATAGGAGAAGGAGAAGGAATGGAAGTAGAGTTGGCAGGAGATGAGGTGGACTGAAATGGTGTAGGAGAAGAAATTGTTCTGGATTGAGGCTTCTTGAATGTTTAAGGAGCAGGAGGTGCTGTAGGAGCTGAGGGTGGAGTTGGAGGAATAGGTGTGTGAGAGGGGGAAGAGGGAGCTGGGGGCTTGGATTCCAAGGACTCTTCTGCCTCTATCTGCACAGACTCACTCTCCAATGGCCCTGATGGCCCTGATGGTCCTGGAGGCCCTTCAACCTGATCTGCTGGCCCTGTTGGCCCTACCTCTTTTGGTGCTGCTGCTGCTTCTGGTGCTGGCCCTGATGGCCCAGGCACATTTTCTCCAGGCTCCTGAGCTTCTGGAGGAGGAGGAGGAGGAGCTTGAATTCCAACTGCCTTGATAATTTTCGAGAGCATGCCTTTCATGCTACTCATCTCCTTATTAAACCATTTATAGCATTTCTGATTTGACCTAACTCTTTGTTGGCTGAAGCTTGACTCAAAAATATAGAATTTACATCTTACTGGAGAGTACATAAGAGCTCACCTTGCACATTCAGCCTTTCAATCACTGGCTTCAAATTTATGACAATTTTCTGCTTGACCTGCCTCTCAAAAGGTGAATCAGCCAGGAGAGGAACTTCAGAGGCAACTTCTTTTCCTTTCTTCTTGCCTTTTTTTGCTGGAGGAGGTTGATCATCATCGGAGCTTGAAGAGCTTGCAATCTCTCCTTCTCTGTCATCCAAATTTTGGGAATCTCTATGCCTTTCCTCCTGACCATCAACAACTGGAGTTGTTTCTGTTGAACCTTCTTTTGATAGCTCCCCCTCAATAGGAGCATCTTCTTCATTTGATACTTGCTCCCCCTGAATGGGAGCATCTTCCATCACAGAGTCACCTTGATCAGCTAGGTGCTCTACCTCTACTTGAACATCTTCCATTGGTTCATCAATGTGGCCTGATGCCACAGCCTCTTCTGCAACTCTGCCACTGGTTTCTGGAGCACTAGAGGTGAAAGGAATTGAATCAATAATGTCTGAAAGAATAGATGCAACACAGTTGAGGGTAGTGGGTCCTCAACTGGAAAAATGTCCTCTAGGAGAATATCCTCAATTCTCCTTTTTGCAAAATTTACAGCTAATTCTTCTGGAAATTCTGAAGCTGGTGCTGATATCCTTTCTTCTTCCACTGCAATTTCAGACTGAACTTCTGCTAAAGAGGGGCCTGATGATTCTACTACTCCAACTGCTGGAGCTGAAACTGACTCCACCGGCAATTCTGGATCATATCTGTTGATCCCATCCCTTGATGAACAATTGAGGTGTCGTCAATTATGGCTTCGCCTTCAGCAACTGAAGCCTTGAACCAGACACCATTTTCCACAGAGAAGCCACTCTTCTTCAGGTTCCTGGACCTGATTGTTTGGCCCATTTTCCTACAACTGCCCCAGAAAGATCAACACCGAAGTGTTTGAAGATCTTGGTAAGTAGGTGGGCATAAGGCAGGGACACATTTAACTTTCTCTTGGTGTCCCAAATCTGATCTCTGGCAAATTTCATTCTTTCCATCATCACTGCGGCCATATTTATCTCCTTATTTTGAATGGCCCAGACATCATGTCTGAGTCGGCCTTTGTGCAAGATGAAATTGTTGCACTTCTGGGAACTAAGATTTGACAAACAATAAAGTGAAGGAGGTGGTTGAAAGCAGTTAGTTGATTTATATCCAGCTTGCCATCCCATAGCTTGAAGCCCGGCCCTACAATTTCCAAACCTTTCACTTGGGCGTCCACGGTGTGAACCCCACTAAATCCGGAAGTCTTCACATCAAACAGCATCTTCAGCAACTCAAGGTGTATTCTAATCAGGGTTCCCTTTACTGAAGAGACTAGGGACCCATCTACCTTTGTTCTCATACACACAAAGAAAGCTTTTACCAAGTCCGGATAACTGACCTCTGAAAAGGTGGAGACTTCTGTCCACTGCATCTGATTGATCAAATCTACCACACTGCTCATTCCATTTTTCCGCAGATTAGCAACATCGACTTCTTTATTCCCACAGAGCTTCGTCTTCACAAAGGTAAACCTCTCCTGCTGCTCAGGAGTGAGAAACTCGGCGCTGTAGCCACCCAAACTGCCGGCGATGACTGGTGCGGCCATGGATTCAGGTGGGAAAGTCTCTGGAGGTTGAAACGGAAGGAGAAGAGAGGAATCCTCAAGAAATTTTGCGGGAAGGAGGAGGAAGGTTCAAACTTACAGAAGGTTGAGATATGATTTGTTAGGGCATCGGCTCATGCGACAGGATGAAAAGGGGAAAAGGTAGACAATGAGATACGAATCGTTCTGTCATTGATTTTATCAATAAATTAATGCGATGTGGAAAGTGAGGCACCAAAAGGCGGTGGAAAACGACAAAAGGTGTTGACTATTCAAACTGACTTCAATGAGAGAGCGGTTACAAAGGATAATTTGAATTTCTTTTGCTTAACGCCATGGAGGGAAAAATTACTTAATTCTGAAATTTAATGTGCCATTTGTAAGCAAACTTTTATCACAAATTGCACATGCCTAATTCCCTTCTAAGAGATGTGAATCTCTCTTCAGGTAAGGCTTTTGTGAAAATGTCTGCTAATTGGCCATTTATATCAATAAAGGATATTTCAATATTTCCATTTGCAACATGATCACGAATAAAATGATATCTAACCTCAATATGTTTGGTCCTTGAGTGCTGAACTGGATTCTTGGTGAGATTAATGGCACTGGTGTTGTCACACAATAGTGGGATGGATTTGATGTTTAATCCGAAATCTTCAAGTTGTTGCTTTATCCATAAGAGTTGTGTACAGCAATTTCCAGCAGCTACGTACTCAGCTTCAGCAGTAGATAGTGCCACTGAATTTTGTTTCTTTGAAGACCAAGATATTAAACATCCTGCAAGAAATTGACAACCACCACTGGTGCTCTTTCTATCTAATTTGCATCCAGCATAGTCAGCATCAGAGTAACCTACTAAGTTAATTTCACAATGTTTTGGATATAATAGACCTAAGTCATGAGATCTTGCTAAATATCTAAATATTCTTTTCACAAATTAAATGTGATTCTTTAGGATCTGCCTGATATCTAGCACACATGCATACACTAAATAAAATATCAGGTCTACTAGTTGTTAATAAGGAGTGAACCTATCATCCTCTGTAGATCTTTTGATCTACTTTCTTACCATCTTTGTCACTGTCCATTCTTGTTGATGTACTCATTGGTGTTGACAGTGGCTTGGTATTTTCGAATCCAAATTTCTTCAAGAGTTCTTTTGTGTACTTTGCTTGACAGATGTGAGTTCCTTCCTTTCCTTGTTTGATTTGAAATCCAAGGAAGTAATTAAGCTCTCCCATCATGCTCATTTCAAATTCCCCCTGCATCAACTTTTCAAAGTACTTGCAAAGGGATTCATCAGTAGACCCAAAGATAATATCATCTACATAAATTTGGACTAATAGAATGTGTTTGACCTTTGACTTTGTAAAAAGAGTACTATCTACTTGACCTCTACTGAAACCATGGTATAAAAGAAAAGAACTAAGCCTTTCATATCAGGCTCTAGGTGCTTACTTTAAACCATATAATGTCTTATGAAGTTTGAAAACATGATTAGGAAATTATGTGTCATCAAAACCCGGAGGTTGCTCCACATAAACTTCCTCTTTTATAAAACCATTTAAAAATGGATTTAACATCCATTTGAAATAGTGTAAAATTCAAAGCAGATGCATATGCAAGTAATATTCTAATGGCCTCAAGTCTAGCTACTGGTGCATAGGTTTTATCGAAATCTATGCCTTCCTCTTGAGAATAGCCTTGAGCTACCAATCTGGCCTTGTTTCTTAAGATTGCACCAGTTTCATCCAGTTTATTTCTGAACACCCATTTGGTGCCAATGACTGGATGGTCTGATGGTCTAGGAACAAGTGACCATACTTGGTTTCTCTTGAATTGATTTAATTCATCTTGCATGGCTACTATCCAAGATTCATCGGAAAGAGCTTCATTGACTGTCCTAGGCTCTATTTGAGAAGCAAAAGCTAGGTAATCACAAGGAATAACATTACCTCTTGTTCTTACCCCTATGGATGGATCACCAATAATATTCTCAAGTGGGTGATCTTTCTTGTATCTCCACTCCTTTGGAAGGTTTTCATGAGTAACTTCTTCTTGTTGCAATTCTTCCATAGGTGGATCATCCTTGTCCTCAATTGATGTATCTTTAGTTTCTTGGACAGTTCATCTGCATCATCATTGTCACTATCTACTTCCTTTCTCAAGGAAGGGTTAGTTTCATCAAAAATATATGTACAGACTGTTCAATCAATAAAGTACGTTTGTTAAATACTCTATAGCCTTTGGGTTTAGAGGTGTACCCCATAAAGATGCCTTCATCTGATTTGGCATCCAACTTACCAATCCCTTTTTCCATTGTTGTGAATGAAGCAAGGACATCCAAAAATCCTGAAGTGGCTGATCTTTGGCTTCTTCCCTTTGAATAGTTCATATGCAGTCTTCTTCAGGATTGGCCTGATCATTACTCGGTTGATAATGTAGCTTGCTGTGTTGACTGCTTCAGCCCAAAAATATCTTGGCAGATCATATTCTGATAGCATAGTTCTTGCCATATCCAATAGGGTTCTGTTCTTCCTCTCAGCAATACCATTTTGTTGTGGTGTCCTTGGTGCTGAGAAATTATGCTCAATTCCCTGATCATCACAAAATCTAGCAAACTTTTCATTTTGAAATTCACCACCATGATCTGATCGGATAGACACAATGCTGAACTTTTGATCTTTCTGGACCTTCTTGCTGAAACTAACAAAGTTTTCAAAAGTGTCATCTTTATGCTCTAGGAATGATACCCATTTGAATCTTGAGTAGTCATCAACTATGACAAATCCAAAATTCTTTCCTCCAAGACTGGTAGTCCTCATTGGCCCAAATAGATCCATATGAAGGAGCTCTAAGGTTTTTGAGGTGGTCACCACCGTCTTTGACTTGAAGGAGCCTTTGGTGTGCTTTCCCTTAGCACAAGGTTTATATACACCATCCAATTTTGTACTAACCTTAGGTAGACCTTCCACAAGATTTCTTCAGTAGTTTTCTCATGCCATCTATGCTGCAATGTCCAAGTCGTCTGTGCCATAATTCTGTAGACTTGTCTTTACTTGCTGCCAGACAAACATTCTGAACCTTGAGTTCTTCAAGATAGAGCACATACAAATTTTTTTCTCTATTAGCTTCAAAGATGACTGCTCCATCCTTCAGTATGCTGCACTTCGACTCGTGAAACTTGATCTGATGGCCTCTGTCACACAACTGGCTAATGCTAATGAGATTGTGCTTCAATCCCTTGACTAATAACACATCTTCTATGACTGTTTTTCCTTTGTTATTCACAGAGCCACTGCCTATCACGGTTCCTTTCCCTTATCTCCATAAGTAACTATTCCTTCTTCAGCTTGGAGATGAGAGAATAACTTCTGGTTTCCTGACATGTGTCTTGAGCACCCGCTATCCAAATACCATTTGGATGCTCGAGAGATGTCCTGAAATAAAAACATCAAGTTTTAGGTACCCAATTCTTTTGGGTCCTGATGGGTTAGTATCATTTATTTTGCCTTTTATTATCCATTTCTTATGTCTTGTTGGGCATGTCGTTATGATGTGTCCTAACTTATTACAGTGACTACAGCAGGATAACTTGTTTACTTTTTCTATATATCTGAAATCAGCTTTGTATGCTGTATCTTGTTCAGGTACAAATTTTGGTGTTGGATATGTTTTAGGATAAATTATGGTTTCTTCATTATCTGGGGGTGTATATCCAATCCATTTTTCCTCTTACCTGATCTTCTAGCACCCTTTAATAGAGGAGTTTTTACCATTAGTGAATTTTCTAATGTGCTAGATAACTGTATATTTTCTTCTGTTAGTGTTTTGATTTCAGTTTTTAGTTCATCTGAACTTACTTGTTTCTCTAATTTAGTTATTTGTTCATTCTTAGCTTTTAGGTCTTCACATAACAGTTCATTCCTTCTTTTAAGTTCAGTTATTTGACTTTCTAATTGTTCATTTTCTGATTTTAGATCCGAGTTTGTATTTTCTATACAGACTATGTTTTTCTTGCTCACTTTTATAATTTGGTTACTTCTTTATATTTTTCATATAGTTCATTGAAAGCCTCTTCTAAGCTATCGGAATCTGAATCATTGCATGAATCAAAAGAGGAGTCAAAAGGTACCTTATCTTCAGTATTTGCCATGAAGGCTAAGTTGGGCTCTTCTTCATCACTACAGAAACTTGACTCACAATCTGAGTCACTGCTGTTTTCCCATGCTGCTGCCATCGCCTTCTTCTTGTACTTTCTGAACTTCTTGGAACTGTCCTTCTTCCTGAACTCCGGCTTCTTTAACTTTGGACACTCAGTTTTAATGTGTCCTGGCTTCTTACATTCATAGCAGATGGGTTCTCCTTTCTTCATTTCTTTTCCATCTGGCTTCTTGAATTCCTTATTCCTTTTGAAGTGCCTTCTTCCAGATTGAATTTCTTCTTCTTAGCCAAAATTCGTTGTAATTTTCTAGATAGCATAGCTTCCTCATTTTCGCTGTCTGCATCACTTTCACTTTCAGCTGAACTTGCTTCTGGTGAATCTTCTTCAGCTTTTAAGGCATTGGAGTGCTTCTTTCTGCTAGAGGACTCTCCTAGCCTTTCCATGTTGATCTCATAGGCCATGAGGGACCCATGAGCTTTTCTACAGACATTCTCTTCAGGTCATTAGCTTCTTCTGTTGATGTGACCTTTGGGGTCCATGAGGACGGTAAGGATCTAAGTATCTTCCTTACCATGTCTCCCATCTCATAGGTTTTCCCCAGACTAGCTAGTTCATTTGTGATGTCAGTGAACTGGCTGAACATTTGAGTTATGGACTCACTTGACTGCATCTGAAATCTTTCATATTGAGTGACAAGAATGTCGATTCTTGTTTCCTTTACTTTGTCTGTGCCTTCATAAGTAATCCTGAGTTTTTCCCACATTTCCATTAAGGATTTGTAGGCTGAAACTCTGTTGAATTCTTTCTTACTTAGAGCACAGCATAGGATGCTCTTTGCTTTGCAATTCAGGGAAATCTTCTTCCTGTCATCATCTGTCCATTGTGCTTTCTCTCATTTGTGACTAACAGATCACCTTCTTCTACTATGGACCAAATTTGATAGTCGTGCCCTTGTAGAAAGTATTCCATTCTGGTCTTCCAGTAAGGATAATCTTCACCATCGAAGAGAGGGGGTCGGTTGACAGACTGACCTT
Organism: Colocasia esculenta; assembly: GCA_014218235.1. Classification (NCBI taxonomy): domain Eukaryota; kingdom Viridiplantae; phylum Streptophyta; class Magnoliopsida; order Alismatales; family Araceae; genus Colocasia; species Colocasia esculenta. The sequence continues at coordinate 140,449,113 of CM024754.1, forward strand.
CAAAGTTACCTTGGGCTGCCATGGATCTTTACTCTTCAGATCGTTGGATCCTTTCTTTGTCGAAGAGACTCGCTCTGATACCACTTGTTGCCCAGTTGACGAGCCCAGGGGGGGTGAATGGGTCTTTAAAAAATTAATCTAGAAGATACCTGAAATAAAAAAAACATTCACACAAACGTTCTTCGAAGTAGGTTAGTGATTGTTAGTTTAAATATCAACCATACAAAGAGACAATCACACAACACAAGGTTTATCCTGGTTCGGACCTCCTTTCCATAGGAGTCCTACGTCCAGTCCCTAAACAACAACTCAGGATTTCATAACTAGGGTACAGTCCCCCTAAGGATGCTACACACCCAGCTCAGCTGGTCTTCCTTCACACTCGAAGGGACAACACTCTAGATACCACACCAGGTCTTCCTTCACAACCGAAGGCAACACCCTGGATACCACACCAGGTCTTCTTCACAACCGAAGGGAATAACACCCTGGATACCACCAGGTCTTCCTTCACAACCAAGGGAATAACACCCTGGATACCACCAGGTCTTCCTTCACACCCGAAGGGAACAACACAAAGCGAGTGAATGAAATTCAAGCCCCTAGATAAAGCTTCTGACAAGCAAGGATCTGAAGCAACTAGAACTGAAAGCAAAGAGATTTAAACAAGGCACACTCTCAGAACTATACAGGCTCTCTCAAGATTTTCACAAACTAGGGGAGAGCAAAAGCTAAGTGGAATGAAGGTTCTTGGCTCTGGCCTTTCTTCAGAAGAATTTGAATGCTTGAATGCGCGATCTCTGTCATTCTTCTGTTCTTCTGACTTGAATTTATATCTTCAATTTGAAATGTAGACGTTGAAGTGTCTGTTGTCTCGCTTTTGAGTAGTCGTTAGATTGAATGACATCTGGAGTCTTGGAAGCTTCCAGTCAACAGTCTTTTGATCACTTGAGCACGCAAAGAGGAGATCTTTCGAAATATCAGTTGGCTTCTATTTTTTTAACTTTGTACCATGAAGCTAGTTCAGAGGTCTGCACAAATGTCAATCTCAAATAGCAGACAGCTAAGCTGTCTCTGATGTCAGTCAACGTCAGTAGCAATAGACATGAAATAGTAATGCAAAATAGCTTAAGTCTAAAGGACGTAATCAGAGTAGGCACGATATGGTCTGCATGCATGCAGAGATACGTTCAGATCTCATAAATGCAAAAGCGTCAGAGAGATGTCTACGTGGACTTTGACTAGTCAACGCTTTTAAGATGAATAAGATATCAAGATATGAAATTGATGACTATATGACTTATGAAATCGTTATGAGTCATAGCAAATCGTTATGTGACAGAAGATATATCATGAACACTTAATGAATCGTTGCACAAAGCAAATCGTTGTGTTTCTGAAGAAATCGATGTGATAACTTATAGAGTCGTTATGACAGGCAAGTCGTTACGAGTTTCTAAAGAAATCGTTACAGTAACTTATAGAGTCGTTGTGACGAGCAAGTCGTTACGAGTTTCTAAAGAAATCGTTATGGTAACTTATAGAGTCGTTGTGACGAGCAAGTCGTTACGGGCTCTAAAGAAATCGTTGCGATAACTTATAGAGTCGTTGCGACAGGCAAGTTGTTACGAGCTCTAAAGAAATCGTTACGGTAACTTATAGAGTCGTTGTGACGAGCAAGCCGTTCCGCGCTCTAAAGAAATCGTTACGGTAACTTATATAGTCGTTGTGACATGGTTTTGTTTGAAACAACATGACTTTTCAGTCTTATAAGGAAATCGTTGCGATCACTTGTAGAATCGTTACGACATCGATTTGTTTGAAACAACATGACTTTTCAGCCAGAAAGGAAATCGTTATGATAATTCTATTGAAATCGATATGCTTATAAAGAAATCATTATGGCCTTCAATAGAAGTCGATATGCACTTAGAGAAATATCATGTTGAAAAGATTAAGGCTTCAGAGAAGTAATGCATACCTTTATTGGCTTGTTTGACCTTGGTATTTTTCCTGTACTTAAGACTTATGAAATATTCATTAGATATAATTGATAAACTTTTGTTTGGTTTTGTTAATCATCAAAACATATATATATATATATGTAATTAATTAATATTACATGGGGACATACTGGTCATCAGATATAACAACTTGTTTATAACGATTTGCTTATACTCTCATAACGATTTGTCTCTACAACGATTTGTTATGATTGGATAATGATTTATGTTCGCATCGATTTACTTATACACGTGCAACAATTTACATAAATAATGACTCATTCACAGTGATTTCATACGTCGTACTTACAACGATTTCATGAGCATATTTAAACATATTTCAAATTTTTGAATGCCCATCTGCCCTTTATTTTAGGAGAGAGAAATTTTAGAGAGAGAAGATCTGGGGATTTGGTTCGTCTATGTTTCTTTCTCCTTGTCTGCCGGCGGGCTGTGGGTTGTCGGCAGGTATCCTTTGTCTACTCCTCATGGATGATGTTGTCCCCCGTGGTGTGGAGGGTATGAGCTTTGCACATGCCTTGCTTCCACTCTGCGTCCAACAAGAATTGTCCTTCCTTCCAAAGCTCCTACGTTTACAGATGATGATCTGTCGGCCGTCTACTTCTCCAAGGAAGAGTTTCGGATATCTGAGGAACTACTGAGGCTGGCGATTGTTTCTAAATGTTCTTATGGGAGGCCTTCTATCCCTGACATCAAAAGCTGCCTCTCACAGAGGTTATCGCTCAAGGGTGACTACATTGTTAGCTCTTTAAATCAGAGGCATCTCTTGTTTTGTTTTTTTGATGAGGAAGACTTCTTGAAGGTGTGTGTCCGGAAAATTTTATATTTAAAGGGCTACCTGTTTCGGTTCTTCCATTGGTCTGCGGACTTTGATTTCTCCTCTAATCCTACTCTTATTCCCATCTGGGTGGGCTTCCCCACTCCCGGTTAATCTTTATAATGAGGACTATTTAAGAAGTATTGCTGGTAATTTGGAGCGATGCTTCGCATCAATGATTCTACTTTGGCCTGGACTCAGACATCAGAAGCCCTAGTGTGTGTTCATATGGATATTGCTAAGCATCTATCTGATCATATTTAGATTGGTCATCGGAGAAGGGTTTCTAGCAGGTTGTTAACTTCCACAGGGTGCCGCCTATTTGTAGCTTTTGTCGTAGATTGGGTCACTCACTGGATAACTGTAAGGAGAGATCCAAGGAAAAGGTCTAGGCAGTGCAAACTGCTCCTCCTATCCCTATCTCTTTTGTGCCTGCTAACCAAGATATGGAGTGGCGTGTAGTTAAACGCAAGTCTGCACTTGTGAAGGATAGTATGCCTATGCAAACGGCCTCCATGGTCCCACTTTCTAATGTTTTTGATCAGCTATCTGATGATTCTTCCAAGGGCCCTGACATTCTGCATGTCGATATTGTTGAACAAGTCCCGTTATCTGGTGATGTTCGTGGTGTTCATGAGTTGCCTAAGGATCCTGCTGATCTGCATGCTCCCCCTGTTCAGCATGTTTTTGAGGTCCCTATGGTCCAAAACGATTCACTTCCAGTTCGGTCCATGATTGAGAACTCTTGTAAGGAGGGTTTTGATCCTGTGAGTTTGCCTGCTGGCCGGATGGATGTGCATGGCTCTGCTCCCGTTCAGGAGCCTACGGCTGAAGCTTCCTCCCCAGTTGTCTTGCCGGAGGGGATGCCGCATGTTTGGTCAGGTGCTAGTTCTCCGGCAAATTGTACTCTTCCTAAATGTGTGCATGGCAATGAATCTTCAGGATCAGAGGAAAATATTTTATTACAGTCGCAAAGAAAGTCTCAAGATTCTGAGATTACGGGGATTCCATCTTTTGACACTATGTCTTGTGTTTTGCGGGCGTCTTCTTCTGCTCTTGCTATTTCTGAGAACATCCTTATGGCCAATGTGAAGAGCTCCAAAGATGGTGTGTTGCCCCCTAACCCTAAGCAGGGTGTGTATACAAGGTCAAAAGCCAAGGCGTCGGAGGTGTCCTCTGGGTATCGTTCGTCATGAATTTTTCTGCTTAATTCTGGAACATTAGAGGCATTTCCAACCTTGCCTCTAAGAGATCTCTCAAACGCCTCATCAAGATTAACAAGCTGTAGGTTATAGCGATATTTGAACCTAAAGTTTCTTTTTCTAAAGCTGGTCGTTGTGTCGATATTTAAAAATGGATTGCTATGCTGGCAATGCTGAGGAGGAGTCCAAGATTTCGTTACTGTGGTCCAATTCGGTTTCTCACAGCTATTGGGAGCTTTGATCAGTTTATTACTGCTAATGTCATGAATGGGGACTAGCCGGTGTGCATGGTTACTGTGGTATACGCTGCATGCAACATGGAACTTCGTCGTGCCCTCTTTGATGATCTCCTGGATCTGGGAAATAGTTTTCTTTGCCTTGCTTGTTGGTGGTGATTTCAACTACGTTTCCAGCATTTCTGAGAAGAAGGGTGGCACTCCTCCTAATTCCACTGCCATTCTTGATTTTAATTCCTTCTCTTCAGCTATAGGTCTCCTGGATGCTGGTTACATTGGCCAGCACTTTACCTGGTCGAATAATAGAGTTGGCCCTGCGGCTGTTAAGGCTAGGATGGACAGGATTTTTATTAATTTACAGTGGCACTCATATTTCCCTGGCTTCTGAGTTAAGCACCTCCCCAGAGGTCCCTCTGACCATGCCCCCCTGCTTATGAACTTTGCTTCAAATTCTATCGTTCCTTCTAGGTTTATTTTCCAGAGGATGTGGGTCACCCACGAGTCTTTCATGCAAAGTGTTGCTGATGTCTGGTATAACACTCATGCCCCATCTCATAATGCTTTTATTAATCTTCAAATTAAACTTAAAGTGACTAAGGAGATGCTGTGTTCATGGAATAAAAATGTTTTTGGAAGGTTGGAGGATGTGGTGTTGAATGCTGAGAAACACGTGACTGCCATGCAAATCCTCTTTGACGATGATCCGTCTCCTGTGAATAGAGTGTCTCTTAATGCTGCCAACGCTGAACTCTGGCGCGCCCTAAACTGTCAGGAGATTTTCTGGGCTCAGAGGGTTGGACTTCAGTGGTTTAACGATGGGGACAAGAACACTTCTTTCTATCATGCTGTGGTGTAGGACAACAAAAGGAGGAACTTTATCCATAAGCTCAAGATTGATGGAGCTTGGTGTGAGGACCAAAATATCTTATCTAATGAGGCGGTTATGTTTTTTCATCACCTGCTGTCTTCAGAATCACACGCTGTTGACTACTCTATGCTGCAGCCTATACCCACTCTTATTCATGATGATCACAATGTGATGATAACTGATGTTCCCACTGCTGAGGAGATAAAGCAGGCCGTCTGGTCTATGAATGGCGAAGTTGCCCCGGGCCCTGATGGATTTTCGGGTTGTTTCTTCAAATCTTGTTGGGCCATTATTTCTGATGATGTTTGTGCTGTTGTGAGAGGTTTTTTCATGCGGTACCCTTTACCTAAAGGCGTTACTTCCTCACTCATTGTTATTATTCCTAAAGTCTCACACCCATCATCTTTTGGGGACTACAAACCCATTAGCTTGTGCAATTTCTGCTATAAAATCATCTCTAAAATTATATGTAGCCGCCTCACTGATATCCTCCCACTTATTATATTTGAGGAGCAGGGTGCTTTTGTCAAGGGCAGGAACATTGCTGATAATATCCACTTTTCCAACCAGCTTATCCAGGATCTTGGAAGGAAGACTCGTGGTCACAATGTCATTCTTAAATTAGATATGATGAAGGCTTATGACAGAGTTGAATGGGATTTTTTGTTTTCTATCCTTCCCCAGTTCGGTTTTTCCAACAGGTTCATTTCTCTTATTGGCATGTTGGTTACTAACTGTTGGTTTTCCATTATTTTCAATGGCTCTTCGGTTGGTTATTTTCATTCTTCTAGAGGTTTGTGTCAAGGTGATCCCTTAGCTCCAACTCTTTTTATCAATATGGAAGAGGCTCTTAGTAGAGGCTTAAATCACGTCCACTCTACTGCTCCCCTCATTCCTTATGCGGGTCCCAGGAACTGTCTGCCTATCTCTGACTTGCTCTTTGCGGATGATACTCTGGTCTTTACCAATGGTAATACCTCCAATATTCAGAAGTTGTTGACCCTCTTGCGCAGCTATGAGTGTTCTTCTGGTCAGAAAATTAATGTCGGTAAGCGTAGTTTTATTTTATCTCCCAGAGCTCCTATCTCTTTGGCTAAGAAAATTTCTTCCATCACGGGCTTTCACCAGTAGCAGGGTGTTTTTCACTACCTTGGGGTCCCCATCAGGTGTGGTCAGACTAGAGTTGCTGATTATAAGTCTCTTATTGATAAGGTAAATGCTAAGATGATCTCTTGGAAATCTAAGTTCCTCTCTCAGGCCGGCAAGGTTACCCTTATTATCTCAGTTCTTAATGCCATTCCTATATACCTTGCTGCTACTACTGCTATCCCTAAATCTGTGGTCAGCTACATTGAGAGGTCTTGTGCGAATTTCCTGTGGAACAGGAGTGATGGTGCTCGCCGGAGACATTGGATTTCTTGGGACATTGTTCATCGACCTATCTCTGAAGGTGGACTTCATATCAAGAGTCTTTGGCACATTCAGCTTGCTTTGGCAACTAAGCAGCTGTGGAATATATATCTTGGCTCCTCAATGTGGGCTAGATATGCCAGAGTTAGATTTAAAGTTGATTCTGGGATGCCTATCTCTAAATCTTTTCCTCACGGCATGCCTAGAGCAGTTTATTCTATCGCGTAGCAAACCATTCTTGGTAGTTCCAGGTGGATTATTGGTGATGGAAAGAGGGTGAATTTTCTCAATCATGTCTTGATTGGCCAAGGGCCTCTTAGCGAGCTGCTATCTTCTCCTTACACTGGCCCTCCCCTTACTATTCGAGAGGTGGTTGACAATGCTAATCACCCTGTTCGGAGTTTAATTCCTTGTGCCAACATCCTTTAGGATGTTAAACTTCTGGACCATGAAGACTGTTGTGTATGGACCGCTAATCCTGGTCGCTCTTTTACTACCTCATCTACTTATCATATTATTTCTCCGCATGGGGTGGAAAGAAAGCCTCTGGTTCTCTTGTGGCATCACAATTTTTACAAGTGTGCCTCACTCTTCTGTTGGAAGCTCTTGTATTGTGCTATTCCTATGGACTCCTGCATCTCTGATCAGGGTATTGTGCTTGTCTCCCGGTGCTCTTGCTGTAATGTCCATTGCTCTGAAGACTTGAATCATCTGTTTATCTCAAGTGACCTTGCGCGCAGCCTGTGGGGGTGGGTCGCACCCATTTTGGATCTTAATGTGTCTACATATGCCAACATTACGACTCGCCTTTGGCAGATCCTGAGCCAGTGTAATCCAGCTACACCCGTTGGGTTCATTTCCCTCTACGCCTCAACCTTGGTCATCTGGGAAATCTGGCGTGCTAGATGTCGTATGAGGTTTGAAGGGGAGCGGCCTTCCATTAGTCATATTACTCAGAACATCAGGTACATGATTAACTCATCTCTTAACATGCAGATGTTTAAGAACCCCTCATCTGAGAGGTACCTCAAGGATGTTCACTATTTTGGTATAAATCATAAAATCAAGGAGAAGTCTTTCAAGCTTGTCAGGTGGATTCCGCCTGACACCGGTTTGGTTCTCAATGTTGATGGGACCAGTAAGGGGAACCCGGGTATTTCTAGCGGAGGAGGGTGTATAAGAGACAGTTCTGGCAATTTTCTATTTGCTTTTGCTCACTACTATGGCCTTGGTAGCATTTGGTGGCTGAGGTGCGTGTCCTGTGCGATGGTCTTCGTCTGGCGTCTGAATATGGTTTCCCAGTCTCCTTGATTTATTCTGATTCAGTCACTCTTGTTACATCCATCAGCACTAACAAACCCCCATCTTGGGAGTGCTTGCGCTGGTGGCGTGTTGACTCTTCTTACATTCAAGCTTCAAATGTTAAGGTGGTTCACTCTTATCGTCAAGTGAATCAAGTTGCTGATGCTCTTGCTAGTGTGGGTTGTAAGTCTGGTTGTAATCAAGTTTTCTTCTCTTCCTCTTCTTTACCTCTTGAATGTAAAGGTCCTCTCACTCTGGACCGATCTAGATTGCCCAATTTCAGATCAGCTTAGCTGGGGTATGCCCCTGTGCTCTTGTACTCATCGTGTTTACTTAATAGTTTTTTGGCCCAAGTTGCCCTCACTGGTCGAGTGAGAACATCCTCCCCCTTTGGAGGGGGGTGCACTCTCCTAGTTTGAGGCCCTGAGGACCACTTTGACAAAAAAAAAAAAGAATGTCAAAGTCTTCCCTCATTTTTCCCGATATCCATGCATTTATTATGACTAAACATTTCACTGCACAATGTATGCTCAGATATCTTCTATTCCTATGCTTATATTGGAAACATCTTTTTAGAAAGCAGAATGGCATTTCTATTTTGATGTATATTCATCCTAACGTTGACTGACAACAAGAGACAGCGTAGCTGTCTATCATTAAACATTTATTGTGTGCAGGTCTCTGACAGCACAACCATTTACAACGTTGGACAAAATGAAAGATAAAGGATATCGATAAGGATCTTCTCTTTGCACGCATGGAACGTAAAGGACCGTTGACTAGAAGCTCTACAATACCATGCAGTCTAACGTATACCAGAGCACAGAGACAACGGACATATCAATGGCTACTTCCTCAAGAGAAGATATATATTCAAGTCTGAAGACTCTAAACATATAACTTTTGCAAGAGAGCCATCTATCACGCAAGAAGAGTCTAAATAGAAGAGCGATTTTCATTCCAAATTTTGTGCAGTTCTCGCTCTCATCATTCTTGCTCAATTCCTTGGAAAGCACCCTTAAGTTCTGAGAGTTTCGTTCATTGTAGATCTCTTACTCTCAGTCACTGCATCAGATCTGGATTTGTTGTAAACTAGGTCTAGGGGCACTTCGTCTGTCTTTCACACTTTGTTGTGTTTGTGTAGTTCTCGCTCTCATCATTCCTGCTCAATTCCTTGGAGAGCACCTTTAAGTTCTAAGAGTTTTGTTCATTGTAGATCTCTTACTCTCAGTCTCTGCCTCAGATCTGGATTTGTTGTAAACCAGGTCTAGGGGCACTTCGTCTGTCTTTCACCCTTTGTTGTGTTGTTCCTCTTCTGGGTTGAAGAGAAGACCTGTGGTTGACAGGTGTTTCCGTTCCCTTCACATAGAAGGAAGACCTGAGGTTCAGGGTGTATTGTACCTCTTTTGGTTGAGAAGAGAAGGCCAGCTGTGGCTGGATGTGTAAGTGTCCTTGAGGGGGACTGTAACCCTTGGGTAGTGATATCCTGAATTGTTTCTCAGGGACTGGACGTAGGACTCCTGTGGAGAGGAGGTCTAAACTAGGATAAAAATCCTTGTGCAGTGTGTTTGTTATTGTTTCTACGACTAACACTAACCGCCAATCGCAGTGTATTGTTTAAACCTTTTTGTTGATAGGTTTACATAATCAAATTTTAATGAATCCCATTCACCCCCCTTCAGGGCTTGCTAGCTGGGCAATAGAACTTGGCTTGAAAAAGCCTTGTGAACTCATCCCAAGACACCTCAATCATGCCATCCTCGAACCTGGTGTGAAGTAAGGAGGTCCCCCCCCCACATCGACTCTCTCCTGCAAGACACAACCCATAAGCACCATCTAAGCAAAACCTAACCTACATAAGTACATATATATATATATATATATATATATATATATATAAAGTACCTGTAGCATGTAGGTGGCTAAGTTAACTTTATCCTCCTCGGCACACCTAATGGGTTGGAAGATCTTCTCTACCTCCCGCATCCAGCTCTCTGCTAACAGTGGCTGACTCTCCCCCTTAAAAGAGGGCGGAGCCATCCTCTTGAATCTCTCCATGATGGAAGGATCACCATGGCCTTGCTCCTGAGGAACTGGAGCTGGAGCCTGAGCTTGAGACAATAAGCAATATATGTAACACATAAGCAACATAGCAATCATACATTTAATAAAACAGGCTACTACTACTTACAATTCTAACCTGAGCCTGTAGCTGAGCCTGCAGTGCCGCCTGGGTGGGTCTACATCGCCTAGACCAAACCTTGCATGAATACACCATAGTGCACAGGCGGTGGTGGAGGAAGTACTGTAGGACCCTGGGGTGTTGGGGCCTGCTGCTTACCCCTGTCCTCACGCCTCTACTCGTCATCTCGAGCCTGAGCACCACGCCTACCACGAGTAGCCATAGTTTGTAAAACAATTTAATCTAGTTAGAAACTAAGTTATTTAATCCTAACCATTTTCTTAACTATCTTTCATTCATTTTTAGATATTTTCTACATATATAGACAAATTCTATAAAGACTTTGCATTTTGTGAAAATGATGGTATATTCATGTACAATCTCAACCTTGGTCTCTGATACCAATCTCTGTAATGACAATCCTTATACCGGTACGATTATACCAATCCACGTCGGTACAAAGGGCGTCATCACAGTGGGATATTTACCCAACACTAAACAATACATTGAGATGTACATAAATATCAAAAGAGAATAGCAGAATTAAATAAATATTCTCATTCTCATTCCATCATCATCACATAATCCACAGTCTATATAGCAATCAGAGAAATAATAATGTCCACATTATTACATGCACGAATGAAATACATTGTCCATATGAAATATACAATCACATTGTTTACATATTAATGAAAGAAAGTACAACTACCCAACACTCCACAAAGTACTACTCCTCTCGCTCAGAGTCGCTCCTCCCTACGTCATCCTCAAGAACGGGGACACCTGCCTCACCTGTACACCAAAGCAAGTATGAGTCTTCTAAAAGACCCAGCAAGCAATCCAAAGATACACCCTTACACATATCATATACACGTACTATCTTTTAAGCATAAGGAAGAAATACATGGTACATGCTTTTAACAATTTACAATAACCATAAGAACCTACACATGCTTTCTACACATAACATGTAACATGATTCATAGTTTAAACTCTATTCATATCATTGCAAAATTCTACAATTTTAGAACATGGAACTATGTACAAAGTAAATAACACACCTAGCATGATATCTACTCATTTACACATACATTCACTACACTTAATCATATGTTTAGCTTGTTGTTTCTTTCCCTTCAACATGAAACTCGTGAGGTTGTTCCATATACACTTCTTTATCTAGGTCCCCATTAAGAAATGTCGTTTTCACATCCATTTGGTGCAACTCTAAACCAAAATGAGCCACCTAGGCCATGACTATCCTGAATGAGAGCTTTTTAGAAATAGGAGAGAAAGTCTCATCATAGCCAATACATTCCCCTTGAGTGAAACCCTTAGCCACCAATCTGGCCTTATATTGCTCAACTTTACCTTTAGAGTCCACTTTAGTTTTGAATACACATTTGCATCCAATAAGTTTGGACCCTTTTGGTAAGTTCACAAGTTCCTAGACTTTATTTTTAGCCATTGAGTCAAGCTCTTCCTTCATGGCTTCAAACCAATAGATGGATTTTTCACTCTCCATGGCTTGTGAAAACGTTACTAGATCATCAATATCACCCCTGTCTAAACCATCTACCTATAGGTACACCAGAAACTCATCAGATATGGCAGGTTTCCTGACTCTCTAAGATCGACGTATCATTGGCCCCTTATCCACCTGAGGAGGTGGTTGGTCAACATGTGCGATATCTACTGGATGTGGAGCCACTTGAGGTGGACCAACTCTAACTTCTTGTTCCCCAACAATGTCATTCTGAGGAATGAACATGGGAAAAAAATTGTCAGTTGCTACAGGTATTTTAGCCTGATCCTGTAACTCCTCAAAAAAATCTCTCGAGAAGGTCCACTCCCACTGACTCCACCATCCTCAAAATTTTGTGTTATCTGTCTCTATAATGATGGGAACATGTGATGGACAATAAAAATCTATAACCCTTTGATCTCTCTGGATAACAATGAAGAATTCATCGTTTGTTCTGAGATCAAAAGCTTTTTCTTGTGGATTGTATGGTCTGGCCTCAGTTGGACACCCCCATGTCCACATGTAGCTTACTGAAGGTTTCCTACCACACCATAGCTCAAAAGGAGTCTTAGGTGTAGCCTTCGTAGGAACCTTGTTCACTATGTGTGCAGCTATCTTAATGGCCACCCCCCACAAGGACAAGGGTAAGGTAGAATGACTTAACATTGTCCTGACCATTTCTTTAAGCGTTCGATTCCTTCTTTCTGCAACTCCTTTCTGATATGGACTTCTAGGGGTAGTATATTGTGGTATAATACCCTCCTCCTTAAGGAATCTTGCTAATGTTTTGGGCCTTTGTCCCATCTCAGTGTACTTACCATAATACTCACCACCTCTATCAGACCTGACTATTTTGATTACTTTTCCTGATTGTTTCTCCACTTCCTTCTTGAAATCCTTAAAGGCATTGAAGACATCTGCCTTTTCAAGAAGTAAATAGAGATACATGAATCAAGAATAATCATCTATAAAGGTGGCAAAGTACCTTTCGCAAGACAAACAGGGTGGAAAGGGACCACATATATCAGTATGGATTATTTCAAGCACTTGAGAACTCCTAGTGGCATCCTTATTAGGCGTGTGTGTTTGCTTTCCTTTTATGCAATAAACACGTGTCTCAAAGTCAGTGAAATATAGAGTAGGAAGTACTCCTTCTCCCACTAACCTCTTAAGCCTCTTAATGGAGATATGACCTAATCTCCTATGCCACACCATAGATGAGTTTTCATTAACTCTACCAAGCTTGTTGCCACAACTGAAGTATGCAGGGTATGATGAGATTGTTCATTTACAATGCTAAGACACAATTTATATAAACCATCAGATAGAGAAGCAGTACCAATGATAATAGAATCCTTTATTACTTTAAATGAAGAGTTTCCAAGACATATACGAAAACCTTTTGAATCAAGTTTTGATGCTGAAACCAAATTTCTACTAAAAGATGGTACATAAAAAGTATCTTTCAAATCCAGAACAAATCATGATCCCAAAATATTCCTATAAATCCCTATGGCCTTGACTTGTGAGCGCGTCTTATTTCCTGAGAAGATTCTTTGCTCACCCTCATTCGAGACCTTTGGGAAAGAAATCCCTGCATAGAAGTGGCAACATGCATAGTAGAACCTGAATCAATCCACCATGTATCTTTAGGAACATTCACTAATTAGACTCATAACAAACATAAGATGAGAAATTAGCTTTCTTTTCAAACCATGCCTTCCTTTTCAGACAGTCTTTCTTAACATGTCCAGGTTGTTTGCAGAAGAAACACTTGTCATTTTTGCCTTTTGACTTGTTCTTCTTCTTGCCCTTCTTCTGGACACCCTTCTTCTTTCCTAATCAAGTAGCTTTATGAGAAGTAAACATGACTGTATTGTTCCTCTCTCCTCTTAACCTCTCCTCCTCCTGAAGACACATGGTCATTAATTCATTGGCATACCACTTTGCCTGATGTGTGTTATAGGAGATCTTGAATGCCTCATATTCATTTAGCAGAGAGTTTACGATGAAATGGACTAGGAAAGTGTCTGAAATGGTAAACCTCCATGGTATTGAGTTGTGCTGCAATATCTCTCATCATCATGATATGTTCCCTAATGCTACCACTGCCAGTGTATTTCATTGAGGAAAGCTTAGCCATCATGGTGCTGGCTTTAGCTTTATCTGAACTTACAAATTGTTCCTCAATAGCCTTAAGAAATTCCCTGGCTATGGTCTTCTCTAGAATAGATCCCTTAATGATTTGTCCCACATGTCCAAGAAGAAATAAGAGGCATAAGCGGTTGGACCTTTCCCATTTTTCAAAATGAGTCTTCTGTTCCTGAGTGCTTTCAGCTGTAATAACAGCATGTTTATCCTCACGCAATGCTAAATCTAAGTCCATGCACCCTAATGCAAACATGACCCTTTGTTTCCATTCAGTAAATTTTGTCCCATTAAGATATGGTACTTGACCAGTGAAAGGGTGTAACGGCCCGACGCGGAATATCAGAGCGGTAATACAGTTATTTAAATACTATCGAGCGACAAATAACATCAAACCATTGCACAATTGGAATAATGCCTAATGAAATCCAACTTCATTAATAATTCCTAAATCAACTATTACATTCACTAATCAAAGTCAAAACAAGGGCCCAGAGTACTTTATTTAACTCTATCTATTACAAACTGATTGACTAATGACTAACTAACTACTAAAAAGCACAGGTTGTTGAAATGTGGGGTCACACCTGCTCCTCCTCATTCCTTCCTCATGAGTGTGGTAGTCTTCATCAGACTCACCTGAAACACATGAAATGAATAGCGCAGGATGAGCGATAACGCCCAGTAGGACTAATATCTCATATAAACAGGCATACTTTAAGTGATTAATGTCTTATCAAGCAGGGTAACTAGAGAGAACGATCTTGTATAGTCAAGAAAATAATGTCGCAAGACAACGAGAGAACAATAGCACCTTTCAAGAGAAAATAGCGCAACAAGCATGATAACGGATTGGCCATATAACGAGATAGCATGTAACGATTGCACAAAGGTGTACTAGTAAAGATAGCAATTTTGGTCGAGCTTCATGTCAACCTAGATAACACAGAATAGTGATTCATTGTCATAGATTAAATCCTGATAGTAAAAAAAGCACTGGATGTATGCCGACATCCTAATTATTGAACTCCCATGGGCAAATAGCACTTTTCGGGCGCACCTCCCAAGATCAAATCGGGCCCTATTGCCTAGCATTAGTTATGTTTCTTATCTTAGACAATCAATTGTATGGCCAAATAGAGTACCAAGAATAGATGAGAGTAATTGACGAATAGGCGAGAGTGTAGAGAGAATGTGAACAGATGAGAGTATAGAGATAGTAGATGAGGATAGGATCAAATCATAAAACAACGAAAAACAAACGATAATCATAGTTGCATAGCACTCGGTCATGTGCCGGCAGTCCGGTAGAAATCACAACCACCCACTAGCCGTGCCATGAACATAGGCCAGAGGTCTGGCGTGATCCCAAGATAAGAAAGAACACACTAAGGCCGTTGGATCATGCCGATCCCTAGGGTGTCAAGGGTCTTGTAGGTACAACCCACTCGTCGGCAATGGACGTCCGCCAAAGCCAAGGAGACTTACGGATGCCTTGACAAGGAGTTCCTAGTCCTGTCAGGAGTATTCCCAACAGAGAGGTCGTCCAAGCCAAGATAGAAGTGTGTAAAGAAACATTGTCTGCCATGCCTCGAGTGCTCGAAGGCAGAGGGACGCAATAACGGTATACAAAACGTGTGAATAAAACGAAGACAAGTCTATTAAAATGATAGGGTGATTAAGTGATTAATTATACATAATTACCAGATATATTATTGAGTAAATTAATAAGGTTTCAAGGCAAACATTAAAGTTTAATGTGTGCATGTGTAAGGTAATCATGAGAGTAGGAAATAATCGTGCACAAGCTTTTATTTAATGAATTTCATGTAAATATTGCCCATTATCTTCAGACATATCATTATTGTTCACCACAGTAAAACTTTTAGGGTTAAATAGTGACTAATTGGCATGATAAACAAAGGTTTTCATGGGAATTAGGGTTCTGTCAGTCATAACGAAAACGTGACGGAAGTGCCTATCGCGATTCAAATCACTATAGGATGGTTTGTCGCATCCATTGAAACAGAAATAGGCCAATTGTCAGACACTCTAAATGTGACAGAGTGAACAGTCGTGATTAGGGCAGTCAATCCATGATCGCGACGTCAGGGTCTGTCACGTTCTAGACGATCGGTACGGCCTGGAGAACACGTCAAGTCGAGCCATCGCGTTCATGATGCGACGTGATCCTCTGTCATGACCCCATTGAGAATCGCGACGGGTCACGCCGTCGTGTTCTCAGAGGGTCTGGCCGAACCCCAAGGGTTATCTGGTTCCTTTGGGATTTCGGGCCAGTCCTCTATGGACTTGATACAGGGTCATTCAAAAATACATATAAAATAGTATACATGTCTAAAAATTATGAAACCAGTTTTAAACGAAAGTAGACATGTAGATGTACCAACAAGAATGAGTAATTAGAAAATAGGGATGGCATGAACATGCTTTGATGAGGTTACATTTCGGTGACCTAAAACATGCACAGTGATGGAATCCGATTTAATTCGCATAGAGTACATGATAGAAATTAGGGGAAATAGGATCATTTGAATCCTAACACCATGCAGTACCTATAATAAATTTTGCAAGGCATGAGATCAAGTGTACAGATGGATTGAAGGCAAATAAGAGGGTTCGGGTACATGTTCATGACAGGGATTTGAGCATGCAATACTCCTACATGGCACAATGATAATTGGGGAAAATATGGGGCTTTGATAGAGGGGAACATGGTCTACCTAGAGACGAACTTAATTATATTTTGCTTGAGAGATTGTTTACATTTTCTCTCTATAAAGATCCTAGGGTTTGGAGAAGTGTGAAGAAGACAAAATCCTCTTGCTCCAAGCCTATCCACCTTACTCTCTGATAGCCCACGAATCCGTCGTTAAACACGTGACTAACAATCATAAAATTTTCGGCCTACACTAAATATTTTGACAATAGTTAAGTGGTAAGAGCCAAGTCGAATCCACGGAGAAATAGATTTTAAAGTTGAAAACTTTGGGTTCTTGTTTAGGAAAATAACGTGATGATATTAAAACTAAGTTGCACTAAATAAATCTAAACTAAGCTAATAAAATAAAGAGAGAGATATAAAGAGTAACAGGAGATGAGCAAAATCACAATAAACTAAATAATAAAAGTTTAACAACCGAATGTTTTATACTAAAAATAAATTAACAATTTATTACAGGAAACATAAGAAGTAGAGAGAGAGAAATGAAGGAGAACAAGAGAGACAAGAGAGAGACAAGAAGAGAGAGAGAGAGACGAGCGAGAGGAGAGAGAGGGGGCGACCCGCCTCCTTCTCTACGTGCATGTATGCATGTAGAGAGGACAGAGGGAGGCGGCGTGGCAGGCGGCACGCGGCAGGGCGCGGGGGCGCCTGGCTCAGGCGGACGCTGGTAGGGCACGCGGTAGGGCGCGAGCGTCCAGGTGTGTGGGCGCATAGCGGTGAGGCAGAGCGGGCGTGGACGCGGGCGCATGGCTGGGCACGGGGGCAGGCACGGGGCTGGGCGCACGTGCGCACGCACACGGACGCATGGCGTGAGTGCGGAGGCATCCGCACGAGGGGCGGTAGTGGCGTGGTAGGCGGGCTCGCGGGTGGGCGGGCTCGCACAGGGGTGCTGGCAGACGCGCTCGCGGGCGTACGGATGCAGGCGGGGTCGTGCAGGGGTGCTGGCAGACTCACGTGTGGGCGCACGGACGCAGGCGGGGTCATGCAGAGGCACCTGACATGAGCGGGCTGGTGGGCTAGCGCCTGCTGTTGCTGCTACTGTCTCTCAAGAGAGAGAGTGGGCCAGACAGAGAGGAGAAGAGAAAGAAGAGAAGAGAGGGAGCAGACAGAAGAGGAAGAAGAGAAGAGAAGGGGGATCGCTCGAGAGGGGGGGAAAGAGAGGATGATAAGAATGAGAGAGAGCTCTCGGGAATGAGAGGAAAAATCTTTTTAAAATAGATAGAGAGAAGAGAGGAAAGAGGAGAGATTAAAGGGGAGAGATTTTTGGAAAATAGAGGGGAGATTTAAAAAATGAGAGAGAATTTTGAAAATGGAAAAGATAGAGAGGGAAAAGAATCTCTCCTCATTCTCTTGATCCTATTAGGTTTATTGGCCCATTAAAAAACTTTATTTCTTGACTCATTAGTCCTACAAACACAACACAAAAGAGATTTAATCAATTCTCGTACTTGTAATCAAACGATAATAGAAATTTATGAAATTATCAATTATTTGTTATTAAAATGGCACAGTTATTCATAACAATTATGTGATTATCACATCCCCCAACTTACTCATTGGTAGTCCCTTAGCAATGCACACAAGTGAATAATTAGACTAACAAAAGCACAAGACATCATATTTCATGATAAGAAAGTATGATTGAAAATATTGACCATGAGTGTTTCATGTTCTAGTGGTAAGTGTCAAGAGTAAGCGTGTCAGTTCATGTCTTTAGATAGTTCCTCAAGATATACTCAAAATTTCATGACTTTTTGTTCCGTGTTTAAGCATCAATAAGAGGATGCATGAGCTTTTTACCTACCACTCAAAAATGATATCAACTCTACACTCCTTAAATTTGATCCTCGAATTATAGGTAGCTTCCACTCTGCCTAGTTCTCTTTTCATGCTTTTTTTTTTCCGATACATGGTGTTGCACTTCCCTTGACTGTTTGACGCGAGCCTCAACTCTTGCCTTAGGAGCAGCACGCCCGGTTACTAAGATCTGGGACATTTTCCATGTTTTTTTTTCGCAATTGTTCACATTTTCACATTTATTTGTTGGCAGGTAGCTTTTTCCTCACGATTGGTCTTCAATAAGGGTGTAGAATATCAATCAATCAGTCTGAACGTTAGGTAAAACTCTCATCTTCCATCTGAATAGCTCCTATTAACATTTTCCTATACTGATGAAATTTCAAATGTATTCTGAGGAAGATGCTAAAAACATAACTAGTTAACTCACCCCTTCAACTCACCACTTTCACAAGAACACATTATGAGTCAGGTTAGAAAATTTTTCTTTCATGAAATATGAAGCATGAAGTACATGTTAGGGGCAAAATTTGAAATTTATTTTCAATATGACTCTCCCCCCCCCCCAACTTGAATGACATTGTCCTCAATGACATAAAAGATATGAAATAGAATATAGCAACACAAGTTACGAAAGGAGAGATGCAACCTGATGATCACATGAGGCAGTAGCTTCTTCCAAGGATAGTGGGACTTCAAACACCTAGAACACAATATAAAAAAGATAATAAATAAGTTAAATCTCCTAAAAAAATTGGGTTTCCTCCCAACAAGCACTAAGTTTAATGTCTTCAGCCAGACACAATAAAGTCCCTATGCATCTACTCAGGGTCTGTCACGCCCCGACGCGGAATATCGAAGCGCGAAGGCAGTTGCAAGAAAAGGGTATAGAGCGAGTACTAGACATCAAACCATTGCACATTGAATAATACTAAAGCAAATCTTTCTCATTAATAACTTTTCAAATGTCTAGTTACAACCACTAATATCAGAGCCATTCTATAGGGCCCAATTACATTGCAATAGAAGGAAATAACTGACTACAACTCTAAGATAACATAATGACTCGAGGGTGCTCTTGGCTTCACTCTTGGTCATTCCCTTCCTCCTGAGTGTATGTGTCATCCTCGGTCTCACCTGAGAACACAACATCAAATAACGTAGGGTGAGCGATAACGCCCAGCAGGACTTAAATCTCAGGCTCAAGCAGGCTTTAAATAATTAACGCATTTATTGGCAGAGTATCTAAAGATAGCAGGTACAAGAGAGTCAAAATATAGCAAGAGATAGCACAACGGGTAACAAGATAGCACAATAGCACGAGATCGAGTATAGTTTCCAAAAATAGCACAAGCATCGAGTATAGCACAAATAGCAGGATGGCCATAGCACAACTAGCACAAGTATGGTAATAGCACGACGAGTATAGCACTTGTTTGTCATTCTAGACATCGAGAGAGTATAGCACGTTTTGTGTTTTGATTGTCATATAGATAGTCGGATAGATAGCACTTGAGTGTAATGCAAAACACTCTGATCATTTAACTCCCATGGGCACTAGCACTTTCGGGCGCACATCCCAGGACCAAATCGGGCCCTTTATATATTGCCAGGCATTGGTTATATTGTTTATCTTTAGACAATCAGTCAATGGCCAATGTAGAGTACCAAGAAGTAGATGAAAGTACTAGATGAATAGACGAGATAGTAGAATGAACGTGAATAGATGAGCGAGTTGAGTACAAATGAGAGCTAGTGGACATTGCACGTAATGCGACGAGTAACAGGCGATAGTAACAGTTGCACAACACGCGCACGTCGTATTGGCAGTCAGGTGGAATTCACGATCTTCCCGCTGGCCATGTTATGCACAAGTCCAGAGGTCCTACATGATACAAGGTAAGAGCGAACTTCTAATAGCTGTTTGGACCATATCGATCCCTAAAGGTGTAATGGGTGTTAGGGTACAACCGGCTCGTCGACCATGTGGGAATCCATGATCAGAGGAGACTTACGGAGGCCTTGTGCTAGGGTTCACTAGTCCGGCGAAAGGAATATCCGACGGAGAGTTCACCACAAGCCAAGTAAAGTGTGTATATAAAACAGGTGCTCGACGTTCTAGAGGAATTCTAGAACAGTGGAGCGTCGATATAGGTATATAAACAACGCAAGAAACGAATACAAGTCCTTTAAAATAGGGCAATTAATATACTTTATTGCAATAAATTACCAGATACATTATGAGATATTTTATGCCAGATTTCAGCCATATATGGATGGTTCATGTGTGTGCATGTGTAAGAGAAATCATAGATAGAATAAGTCGTGAATATGTATTTTAAATCATTCAATGTAGCTCCATTTTTAAAACAAGTTTTTACTAGGGGTATAACTGTAAAAAGGCGTAAAATAATTTTTATGGGTTTTCATCAAAAATCCTGTGAAGGCGACATAGGGTTGTAAGGATGGCGACAGGGGTAGGGCGGATAGCGACAGGACCTGCAAAGGGTCGCGACAGGGCTGTCTGCTCAGGCGGCCAAAACGCGACGGGGTGTCCTGTCGCGTTCAGAACGCGACAAGAAAGGCGTCGCGACGGGCTTGAGAAGGCGACATGTCGGGCCGTCGCGTTCTCAGGTCCATGGCCTGGGTCTGACAGAGATCTGATCTGTCTTGGATTGCGGTCCAGAAACTTGCCTTTTTGATATAGGGTAGTTCAGAAAATCATAACTAATTGTATACACTATGAAAAATCATGAAACCAGTTTCAAATTAATCTAGACATGCAAGGGTACTTCCAGTAATTAGGAATTGGAAAGTAATCATGGTATTGACATAGTTCTAACAAGTTGAACAAGAAGCAACCTGATTCCAGGTACAGTCGAGATGAATGATTTAAATCGAGCAACATGCTTAATAAAATTAGGGCTTTTAGGGGCAAAAGATCCCTAATAACAAGTAGTATCTACACTAAAATTTTCGTGGCATGGGAACAAGTGTACATGGAGATCTGATTTAAACATGATGACTCATGGTTATCATGTATGTAGAACTTCAAAAATCAAGAACAAAAGATTGGTTCGATGAAAAATTATGAAACAAGAGGGCTTTTGTTCATGGTGATTGGAACTACCTATAGATGGATTTGATTTAGTTTTGCTTGTGAGAATGCCTACCTTTGACTCGATTTATCTTCTAGGGCTTAGAACTCCAAGAACGAAGGATGAAGCTTGATGGATCTTCCTCTCCTCGATTTCTCCTCCTCCTTGGCCTCTTCTCCATGTCCAAGAACCCCTTTGCACGAGCTAGGGTCGGCCATGAGGATTTAAGAGGTGTATTTATATAACACAAGTTCCTATTCCTACTACTACTCAAATTCCTCTTAATTATAAGATTTCCTAACTCCACCTTTCCTCTCTTGCTTTCCAATCTCTAATTGGTTAGGATAGTATCTAAATTCATGCTAGACTATATGGGGTAGGTTTAGAAATCCTATTCCAACTTTAATTGCCACTTTTATTGCTTTAATAACCCCTTTCCAATTTGATATAATTAAACTCCGAATTTAGGGTATTTTCTTATTATTCTCCCTTTGTAAATTCATATTTTGACCCAAAAATTCTAGATGGTCCATTAAGCAAAGCCCATTACTCTTTTCCATTTAATGTGTTTTATTTAATGCTCTTTTCATTTAAATATCCATTTAGCTAGGTTTTAATTCTTTATTTAAATTTTTATTTTTCTTAAAAATTCAGGTTGCTACAGGGTCATTCAGAGGAATGGATTCTTTAGGTGAGAGGTGCATGTTTTCTAAGTAAGGTTTGAGACGTTGACCATTAACAGTGGAAGTTTGACCATTTTTAGGATCAAGAATTTTAACAGTACCATGGTCAAAAGCTTTGACAACAATGTGTTGGGTTGAGTGTGTTTTGAAATTACCTAAAGTTGTATTTTAATGATGACCAATGAACATCACTCATACCTTGATTTTGATGATGACATATTGAACATGTTATACATTTTATACATATCACAACAATGCTTAAACAACATATTTTTGATGTTTAATATCTCACATTTTAATGATAATATCTTGTATTAATGGTTTACACTTTATATTTTCAAGTTTACACAAATTTGTCATAGTGGTGTCGACACAGTACATATGTGTGTCGACACTAGTTCACTGTCCTTGAAGCCTGTTCTGAAGCAGTAGCTAGTGGTGTCGACACAGTATGCCTGTGTGTCAACACAGTCTGCCTGTGGTGTTGACACACTGCACCTGTGTGTCGACACTAGTTCACTGTCCCAGAAGCCTGTTCTGAAGTAGTAGCCAATGGTGTCGACACAGTCTGCCTGTGTGTCGACGCACTTCGACAGAAACTCAAAAATGTGAATTTTTCTGGACACGTGGCTGCTTAAGAATCAAGGGATTTGACCTACATTTCCATGCCCATGCACCCCAAGGCACCTTATAGACATATGGGGCTATAAATACCCATGATTCTTGTGCTCCAAAGAAGGGGAGAGCCCATACACTTCCAGAAGAAGCTTTTTGGCGGCAAAAAGGGGTTTTCCAGTTCTAGCTCCATCTCCAGAAGCTACAGGCAATTCTTTCAAGAGGAAGGACGTGGGAATCAAAAGGAATCTCTAGAGAGAAGTTTCTTGTGCTAGGAAAGGCAGCAGATCCAACTAAAGAGGAGCAGTAGAAGAAGGATTTATGGCGTTTCAATGCCATAAAAGTATAGTATCGCCAATTGAGGAGAATCTCCATTGAATTCCATCAAGGCTCTTCAATTCAAGCATCTGCAAGACTTCTTCACCGAAGAACATCCAATTGATACCTCTTTCACCTAATTCTTGGAGTGTTCATCTTATTTCTTCTTGTGAGATCTGTACATGAAGTTCTGTACAGATATCTGAGTTTATTGAGACTGTGAATCAGATCATTGCTAGAGGATCTGATTTCTTTCATGTTTGATCTAGCTTTTTTATTGTGAGCCGTCGAGCTCTGGTTTGTGAGTCATCGCACTCACTGTGTGGTTTGAGCCGTCGTGCTCAATTTGGAGTCATCGTTCTCCGGTTGTTGTTTGAGCCGTCGTGCTCAGTTTGTGAGCCGTTGAACTCAAGGTTGTGTGTTGAGCCGTTGTGCTCAAGGGTGTTTGGAGTCATTGTGCTCCGGTGTGAGTTGTACTTTTTTTAGTAGTGGAGCCTCACTGTGTGAGGGGTGGATGTAGGAACCACTGGTGTGATTTCCGAACCACCTAAAAATCCTTTGTGCAATGGTTTGATCTGCTTGTCTGCGCTAGATGCTTGCATAGGATTTCACTTTCACACTAAGTGTTTAATTGCTTCACACATCATCTACACACACCCACACTTCAGATCAGTAAATTGTTTGTTTGAATTGATCTCTGATTCGAAGTAATTTTGAATTGCTTAAGCTTCCGCATTAATTGGTGATTAGATCTATTCAACCCCCCCCCCTTCTAGATCTGATCCATCCACCTATTCGATCCTACAATTGGTATCAGAGCGGGTTAATATCTATTTCTGATTTGATTGCTTATGTTTGATCTTTGTGTTAATTGCTTGAATTGTTTGCTTGTTGTTTCATTGTCTCTCATTGTGATTGATGGATTCTCGAGGATTTGTAGCTGAGGGATATTCCATTAATAGACCACCATTCTTTAATTGGTCTGATTACTCTTATTCGAAAAATCGCATGCAAGTTTTTCTTAGGGCTCAAAACTATGAAATCTGGAGGATAATTGAAGTGGGTCCTTATGAAAATCAGGAGATGAGGAAATTGGACTAGAGAGCAGATTAGGAAAGCTACTCTTAATTATGCTAGCATATTCTCATACATTCATGTTATCACTTTTCTAGTCCTATCTTCCTTATTCCGTAGATATGGCTATTCACTACAAAGACGGTTTTCTGCTTCTCTCTCTAGTTTTCTAGAGAGAGAAGCTTTGGGAGTTCTGCGCAGGTAGTCCTCTCGGCGTTCCCTCCTCGTCTGCCGACGGCCTTTGGGTTGCCGGCAGGCCGTGTTCCTGATGGATGCTGAGGACTCTTCCGGGCCGGAGGTCCTCACCTTCGCGCATGCTCTGGTTTCATCTCTACGCCCTTCGAAAGTTGATTTGGCCTTAAAAGCTCCCGCTTTCACTGATGATGGATTTCCTGCGGCATTCTTCACTAAAGAAGAACCTAGGAAGTCGGAAGAGCCTTTCAAGATGGCTATTGTAGAAAAGTGTTCCTATGGAAGGCCCTCAATTCCAGATATCAAGAGTTGCCTGTCTCAAAGGCTGTGCTTAAGGGATACTGCATAGTTAGCCTGTTGAATCCAAGGCATCTCCTATTTTGTTTTTTCGACGAGGATGACTTTCTGAAGGTGCCGATTCGTAAGAATTTATATCTCAAAGGTTTTCTCTTCCGGTTCTTCCGGTGGGCGACTGACATTGATTTCTCAGTAGATCCCACCCTTATTCCCATCTGGGTGGGCTTCCCTAACCTGCTAGTTAACCTATACAATGAGGACTACCTTAAATGTATTGCTGGAAACATTGGGGAGATACTTCAGATCCATGACTCCACCTTTGCTTGGACACAAACTGCAGAAGCTCTCATTTGTGTTGATGTAGACATTGCTAAGCCCCTGCCTGATCGAATTTGGATTGGTCAGGGTGAGAAAGGCTTTTGGCAACCAGTCAGATTTCATAGGGTGCCGCCTATATGTAATTTATGTCGGAAGCTGGGTCATACACAGGATGTGTGTAAGAGGAAGATCAAGGATAATGCTCAGTCTCATGTTCTTCAATAGCCAACGGTTGCTCCTTTGCCTGCTAAAGGTAAAAACATTGATCAGGAGTTGCGTGTGGTGCAAAGAAAGGATGCTGCTCCAAAGCATGATAGCCCCAAGCATCTGAACCTCCCCATCCCAATGAGTAATGTCTTTGAGCGGTTAGCTAGTAATTTTTGTTTAAATGATGAGCCAGATGTGGGTCTTAACGAAACTGTGCGAGAACCTTCTCCTGTTCTTATCGATACCTCTAGTGTTGGCATGATGGTTCATGTTCCAGTTAGTCCTACAACAGCCATGCATGGCCCATTATCATCTGATAACCCTATTTTTGAGCCTAGTGTTCGTGAGAATCTGCTTCAGGTGCTGACGGAGGACGTGCATGGCACTGGTAACGTGCATGCATGCTCTCCTGTCCTTACTTTGTCTAAGTCTCCTAGAGATATTGCCGTTCTACCAGAGGCGTCGCCGGCGGACAACATGCCGGTGACGACCACGGTAGTTTATGGTAGGGAATCTGCTTTTCTGGGGAACAATATTACGCAGGATTTTCAAGGAAGGTCCCATAGTTCTGAGTGCAACTCTATAAAAGTGGTTTCTACGTCAGATCCTAGATTGGATCCTATGAAGATTCCTTCTACGATCCTTGCTTCCTCTGAAAACATTCTTATGGCAAGTGTTCAAATTACTAAGGAAGGTATCGTTGCTCCTAAAGCGGGTGTTCTTACCAGATCCAAAGCTAAAGCCGTGGAGTCCCCCCTAGGATATCTTTCCTCATGAACATTTCAGCATTATTCTGGAATATTAAGGGCCTTTCTAATTTGGCCTCTAACAGAACTCTGAAGCATCATATAAAGAAGTATAAATTGCAGGTTGTTGCTGTTTTTGAGCCTAAAATTCATTTTTCCAGGGCTGCTAGAATCTGTCGCTATCTAAATATGGATGCTCATGCCGGTAATGCGGGTGAAAATTCAAAAATTTGCCTTTTCTGGTCCAGTTTCGTTTCCCTACATGTAACTGACAGTTTTGATCAATCTATCTCAGCATGTATTTTCAATGGTGACAAGCAGGTGTGTATGCTCTCAGCTGTCTATGCTGTGTGTGATGTGGGGCTTTGTCGTGTCCTTTTTGATAATCTTCTAGATTTAAGTACTAACGTTTCCCTGCCCTGGCTGGTGGGGGGTGACTTTAATTGTGTTTGTTACCCTTCGGAGACGGAAGGTGGGGCTATTCCCAGCCATTCATCCATGATTGATTTCAACTCCTTCTATTCGGCAGCTGGTCTTTTGGACGCTGGTTTCAGTGGGCAGCGGTTCACTTGGTCGAACAATAGAATTGGTCATGCAGCTATCAAGGCAAGATTGGATCATGTATTAATCAATCCTCAGTGGAGCTTGTCCTTTCCAGGGTTCAGTGTAAAGCATCTATCTAGAGGGCCATCTGACCATGCTCCATTACTTATGAATGATGTTCAGTAGTCTTCTTTTGCTTCCAGTTTTGTATTCTAGAAGATGTGGGTTACCCATGCCACGTTTTCTCAAACTGTGGCGGACGTGTGGAATAATGTCAATGCTACATCTCATAACCCTTTTGTTACTTTGCAAATAAAGCTAAACGCGATTAAAAAACCCTGAGGATTTGGAACTTTAGTGTTTTTGGCAACTTGGAGGATTCCATCCGACAGGCAGAAGCTAAGGTGGAGGTGATGCAAAATCTTTTTGACGCTAACCCTTCTGCTACGAACAGAGCTGACCTGAATAATGCCAATGCCACTCTAAGGCGTGCTCTTCACTGTAAAGAGATTTTCTGGGCTCAGAAGGCCATAATTAAATGGTTGAATGATGGGGATAGGAACACAGTGTTTTACCATGCTGTGTTTCTTGGTATCCGAAGGAAAAATTTTATCCATCGCCTAAAATTAAATGATGTTTGGTGTGATGATCAAAACATCCTTTCCTCTGAGGTTGTAAGGTTCTTTCAATCCTTGCTTACTTCTGAAAGGCACGATGTGGATCCTTCTTTCTTTCACAATATCCCTTTCTTGATTAATGTTGAGCAGAATACCATTTTAACCAAGGTTCCTTCAGATGATGAAGTTAAGCAGGTTGTGTGGAATATGAACGAGAATGGCGCGCCTGGGCCGGATGGTTTCACTGGTTCTTTTTTCAAGGCCTACTGGGATATTGTTTCTAAGGATGTCATTGCAGTTGTTAAAGGATTTTTCATGGGGTATCCCCTACCTAGGGGTGTTTGTTCTTCTTTGATTGCAATTATTCCGAAGGGCCCACACCCGTCCTCTTTTGCTGACTTCAGGCCGATTAGCTTATGTAACTTCTCCTACAAAGTTGTCTCCAAGATTATGTGTGACCGCCTCGCCAACATTTTACCTCTTATTATTTCGGAGGAGCAGGGGCCTTTGTGAAAGGAAGAAATATTGTGGACAATATCTCTCTTTCAAACCAACTTATCCAGGATCTTAGCAGGAAGGTTCAGGGTCATAATGTCATTTTTAAGCTTGACATGATGAAGGCCTATGATAGAGTTGAATGGGATTTCTTGTTTGCTGTGCTCTGCAAGTTTGGTTTCTCAAATCGGTTTATCTCTTATATTGGCATGTTGGTATCTAACTGTTGGTTCTCTGTTCTTTATAATGGTTCCACTGTCGGTTATTTTAAATCCACCAGAGGCCTTCGTCAGGGGGACCCTCTCGCTCCAGCTCTGTTCATAATCATGGAAGAGGCGCTCAATAGGGGACTACGACATCTCTTTTTCGACAATTACCTCCAACCTTTTTCCGGTCCCAGAAGATGTCCGCTTGTTTCACATTTACTTTTTGCAGATGATACTTTAGTGTTTCAAAATGGTCAAAGATCAAATATCCTCAAACTACTAAAGTTTATCAGGAAGTATGAGCTTGGTTCTGGGCAGAAAGTAAAGGAAAAAAAGAGTACTTTCATCTATCTTGCAAGGCACCTCCATCCCTAGCTCGAAAATTTTCTTTCATCACTGGATTTAAGCATCATGTTGGTGTTGTTCGGTATCTGGGGGTGCCCCTTAGGCCAGGTAGCCTAGAGTTGCTAATTTCAAGTACCTTATTGACAAGATTAATCTAAAGCTGAACTCTTGGAAATCTAAGTTTCTTTCCCAGGCAGGCAGGGCTACTCTTATTAATGTTGTGCTCAATACTATTCCTATATACCTGCTACTGCTATGTCCATCCCCAAGACCGTGGTCACCTATGTTGAGAAGGCTTGTGCTAATTTCTTTTGGAGTGGGACGGATGGAATTCGTCGTAGGCACTAGATTTCTTGGGATACTGTCCATCGCCCAATCGTTGAAGGTGGTCTTTACATTAAATCCTTATGGCATACCCAGTTAGCATTGGCTTCTAAACAAATCTGGAACATCTACCATGGGTCTTCTATGTGGGCTACATACGCCAGGGCCAGGTTTAAGGTGGATGAGGGCAAGGCTTTCAAGACTTCCATTCCTCATGGTATGTCTAGAGTGGTGTTTTGGACTGCTCATCGTACAATTACAACAATTCTAGATGGATTATTGGCGATGGTCGGTCTGTTGATTTCTTTAAAGATGTTTGTCTTGGCCAGTCCTGTCTTAATGAAATTCTGACCGCCCCCTACCATGGGCCTACTGTTACTGTTCGTGAAGTTCTTCTTAATGCTCATCATCTTGTACGCAGGCTTCTCCCTACTCCTTCTCTCCTCAAAGATCTTCAGCTGCTTAACCAGGATGATCCTTGTGTCTGAACTGCTTCGTCTGATGGCATGTTTACCACCTCGTCTGCCTATGGTTTGTTATTTGTGCATGGTGTGAAGAGAATTCCCTTGATGCGTCTGTGGCACCCAGTGTTCTATAAACGTGCAGCTATTTTCTGCTGGAAGCTGCTATATAGAGCGATCCCAGTGGACTCTCGCATTTCTGATCATGGAGTCGCTATGGTGTCCCGGTGCTCTTGCTGTCCTACGCCTTCCCTTGAAGACCTGAATCAGCTATTTATTTCCAGTGACCTTGCATCTAAGCTTTGGCAGTGGGCTGCTTCTACTCTTAATATTCAGTTGAGTTATCAGGCTAATATGACTAGCCGGCTTTGGCATATTATGTGCCAGTGTAATCCTAATACCCCTCAGGGTTTCATTTGTCTTTACTCCACAATGCTCATTCTGTGGGAGATCTGGAAGTCTAGATGCTTATTGCGGTTTAACGGTAAGATGTTTTCTCTTGGAAGGATAACTCACAACATTCGCTATATGCTCTCACTGTCCTTTGAAGCTACCACTTTTAAAGTGAGTTCCTCTAATCAGTTTTTGCACAATGTTTATTCCCTTGGCTTCTCTCCAAAAATTAAACATATTACTTTCAAGCTTATTAGGTGGATCCCGCCAATAAAGGGACTGGTCCTTAATGTTGATGGAGCCAGTAAGGGAAATCCAGGGACTTGTGGGGTAGGCGGCTATGTAAGGGATAGTAATGGTAACCTATTGCTAGATTTTGCCCACTTCTATGGGTATGGTTCCAGTCTGGTTGCGGAGACCTGTTCCCTGTGTGATGGTATTCGTTTGGCTCTTAAACATGGCTTCCATTTGTCTGAAGTCAGATCTGATTATGTTACTTCGGTCGATTCTTGAGTAGCTGCAAAGTGCCCTCCTGGGAATGCTTGCATTGGTGGCGGGAAGCACTGTCCCTTATTCAGAACCATAATATCAACATTTGTCATATCTATAGGCAAGCGAATCAGCTGGAAAATGCGTTGGCTAATGTTGGTTGCATATCTCACTCAAATGTACTTTATTTCTCAGCTAGTTCTTTACCCCGGTCTTGTAAAGGTCCTCTTCCTCTGGACCGGTATGGGGTTCCATCTCTTAGACCCGCTTACTAGGGGCTTGCCCCATGCTTATGTATGTTGATTATTTTTATAATAATCCAGGCCCAGGTGATCGCACTGGTGGGGTGGTTTCGCTCTACTCTGGGAGTAGGGTGCACCCTCCTGGTCGTTGACCCTGAGGACCTCCTTTAAAAAAAAAAACTCTTAATTACAGTGCCATGAATATGCTTCAGTGTGCCATCCACCCTAAAGAATATTCAAGAATATCCATGTGTAAATTAGCTAAAGAAATGTGGGATAAACTTGAATTAATGTATGAAGGAACATCTCAAGTTAGGGAAACCAAAGCAAACATACTTGTTTCTGAATATGAATTGTTTATGATGAAATTTGATGAATCAATTTCTGAAATGTTTGCTAGGTTTATGATAATTGTCAATGGACTGAAGGCACTAGGTAAGGAATACACTGATGCTGATCTGGTAAGAAAAATTTTGCGTTCTCTATCATCCATTTGGCACACAAAGGCTACAGTGATTGAAGATTCTAAGGATTTATCCAATTTTCTTTGGATGAACTCATAGGATCTTTAATGACTTATGAAATAAATCTGAAAAGAAGTGAAGAACATATGCTTAAAGCTAAACCAGTAGCACTTAAGGCTTCATCAAGCAACAAAGAGAAAAATCAAGTTCTGATGAGTCTGAGTCCAATGAGGATGACTTGCCCTCATGACTAGGCAATTCAGAAAATTTTTAAATCAAGAAGAGGAAAATTGAATGGAAAGAAAAAATATTCCTCTGGTAAAAGGAATGCTTCTTCTTCAAATTTTAATGCTGGTAGAAATCAAAAAACTGATGAAGGTATTATTTGCTTCAGGTGCAACAAGGCAGGACACATGAAGGGTAAGTGTCCTGAGATCAAAGAGGACAAATACAAGAACAACAAATTGAAGAAGCCAAAAGCCATGATAGCAACTTGGTCGAATGAATACCAAAGTGAAGATGAAGAAGAGAACTCCTCAAGTTCTGTAAATGAGGAGTTATGCTTTATGGCAAAGAACAGTGATGGAAAGGTAAGTCCTTCCTTTGAACAATATACTGTTGAAGATTGGCAAATGCATATGCTGAGTTGGTTGAAAAATATTCTGAAATAAGAAAAGAAAATAAACATCTGAAAAAGAAAATTGAAAATTTCATGCATGATACTTCCTTAAATAGAAGAATTTCTAAACTAGAAAATAAAATATCTGAACTTAATGAAGAAAAGGAAGACCTTCTGAATGAAATTCATGATTTAAAATTGCATCTCAAAATGCCAACAATGATCTTGAAAAGCTTTCTGAAAGAATGGAATTGCAACAAAAAGAAAAGCAACAAGTTATTGATGAAATTCAGAAACTTAAGAAGTTGTTGGGTGAAAAGGAACAAGTGATAAAAAATTTCACAAATGAAAAAGAAAATCTTGATGCATTGTTAGGACTTAGAATGAATGCTGAAAAACATGGACTAGGTTTCACCATGGAAAAATCATTGAAGAATAATCTGGTGAAAAGAAAGAAAACCTTCAAAAATTCCTTTGATAAAATTGTCAAAAGTACTAGTCCAGAAAACAAAAATAAACAAGTGTCAAAGAAAACATCTGAAATAATC
This sequence comes from Colocasia esculenta, assembly GCA_014218235.1. Taxonomy (NCBI): domain Eukaryota; kingdom Viridiplantae; phylum Streptophyta; class Magnoliopsida; order Alismatales; family Araceae; genus Colocasia; species Colocasia esculenta. Next base: position 140,480,664 of record CM024754.1, read on the forward strand.
AAAAACCAAAGTGAAAAGAATGTTTCCAATCAAAAGAAACAAAATAGGTCAACACACATTGATGTTAGGTCGACACAGATAACCACAAGTTCAAAACTATGGCTGCTAAGTCAACACTACCGCAACACAGGTCGACCTACCCATTTCTAAACAACAAAAAGATGTTTCACAAAAATTCAAATAAAAATATGAAAAAACATAAAAATATGAAAACAAACTTTCATGATGATTATTGGAGATCCAAGACATCATATCAATCTAATTGGATTAATTCTTACAATCAATGGTATCATAATCCTCATTGGTGCCATTCACAATCTTTTTATCCAAAATTTCCAAGATATCAACAGAATCCTTGGTTTGAATTTCCATACATGAACAATCATGCCAAAATGCATAATTTCCATGCTTATGAAAGAAGAATACTGGTGTTTTCATTCCAAATCAGAATGTTAAAATGCCAAAAAGGGAAAATCATTGCTGAAACAAAACAAAAAACCAAAATAACTCAAATATGAATCTGAAAAGATTTATTATTTTGCTCAAACAAATTGATGGTCCCAACAATGTTTGGGTACCAAAATCTTTTCTTCTCTGATCTGATTTATGCAGGAAGGTCATGCACCCAGCTCCAATGTGTGATTTCTTGATTGTGGGTGCTCACGACACATGACAGGAGACAGAACAAAATTTTCATTTTTGATTGAAAAGGATGGAGGATCCGTCACATTTGGAGGTAAACATAAAGGGAAAATCATTGGATCTGGAAAGGTTGGTAAATCCTCTTCAAACTCAATTGAAAATGTTCTGTTAGTTGATGGTTTAGACTACAATCTTTTGAGTATAAGTCAATCATGAGACAAAGGTAACAAGGTTATTTTTGAATCTGATTTCTACAAAATAATTGATTCTTCAACTGAAAAAATAAAATTCTTTGGTAAAAGAGAAAACAATGTCTACATGATCAATCTTGATAAAAACTTTACTGAAAACATTTGTTTGGTGGCAAATAAAAATAAATTTGTATGGACATGGCACAAAAGACTTGGTCATGCAAGTTTCAACACAATAAATAAACTCTTAAGGCTAAATCTGGTTAAGGACTTCCTGAATCTTTTCCAAATGTTGAAAATCAACTTTGTGCGATATGTGCTCAGGGAAAACAAACCAGAAATTTTTTTAAAATTTTCAATGATGTACTCACTTCTAAGCCACTAGAATTACTTCATATGAACCTTTTTGGGCCAACAAGAATTCTTAGTCTTAGTGGTAAAAGATATGGATTTGTCATCATTGATGATTTTACTAGATACACTTGGGTCATATTTCTATCCCACAAAAGTGATACTTGTTTAGAATTCAGGAATTTCTGCACCACTGCCTTAATGGTATTTCATATAAAATCAAATCCATTTTGACTGATCATGGGGGAGAATTTGATAACAAAGTTTTTTCTAATTTATGTGCTGAACTGAACATTTTTCACAGATTCTCTTCTCTAAGAACTCCAAAACAAAATGGAGTTGTGGAAAGGAAGAATAGAACTCTGGTGGAAATGGCTAGATCTATGCTCTTGAAAGTAAATTGCCCAAATCCTTCTGGGCTGACATTGCGAACACAGCAAATCACATCTTGAACAGAGCATTGGCCAGACCAAAAATCAGAAAAAACCCCCTATGAACTTTTGAAAAACAAAAAACCAACTTTGTCTTATTTTAAAATCTTTGGTTGCAAGTGTTTTGTTCATAACAACAATAAAGAAAATCTTAATAAATTTGATGCCAAAAGTCATGAAGCCATTTTTCTTGGCTATTCAGAATTTCTAGAGCTTATAGAGTTTACATTCTCAAGAATAAAACTGTGGAAGAATCTCCACATGTAGTTTTTGATGAAAACTCATATCAAACTGATGACTCTACATCTTGCAGGGTTCCTCAAAATAATGAAGAGGATGACATCGTTGTCAAATCTTCACCAACTGTTGAAGAGGATGAAGATCCATTTGAACATCTGGACAATCAATCATGTACACAAGTGGTTCAGGTAATATTGTTCCAGAACTGAATGCATCCCAAGAGGTAATTCCTGAAAACATATTTTTAAGAGATCATCCTATTGAGAATGTAGTTGGTAATGTGCATGATAGAGTTAGAACTAGATCATCTTTTCTGAATGCAATAAATGAAGACCCACTAGCACTAATTTCTCAAATTGAACCCAAGTCAATTGATGAAGCTCTAACCAGTGAGGATTGGATCAATGCAGTGCATGATGAACTTCATCAATTTGACAGAAATCAAGGTGGGAATTAGTACCTAGACATAGTGACCAATCTGTTATTGGTACTAGATGGGTGTTCAGAAATAAATTGAATGAAAATGGACAGGTTGTTAGGAATAAAGCGAGACTAGTTGCCAAGGGGTACAATCAGGAGTTTGGAATTGATTTTGAAGAATCATATGCCCCTGTAGCTAGACTAGAAGCTGTGAGAATATTTCTTGCTTTTGCATCATCCCTGAAATTTAAAGTTTATCAAATGGATGGGAAGAGTGCTTTCATGAATGGATACATCAAAGAAACTGTTTTTGTAGAACAACCTCCCGGTTTTGAAAATCAAAAATATCTTGATCATGTTTTCAAACTCAATAAGGCTCCTTATGGTCTTAAGCAAGCTCCAATAGCTTGGTATGACCGTTTGAGCTCATTTTTGTTGAATAAAGGTTACACAATAGGTAATGTAGACCAAACTTTGTTTACAAGAATTGTCAATAATCAAATCATTGCTGTCCAAATCTATGTTGATGACATAATTTTTGGGTCTACAAATAAAGAACTGTGTACTGAATTTGCTGATCACATGAAAACTGAATTTGAAATGAGTTTGATGGGGGACATACAATTCTTTTTGGATTGCAGGTACATCAAACTAGTGAAGGGATTTTTATAAGTCAAACAAAATATGTGAAAGAACTTCTGAAAAGGTTTGACTTTTAGCACTTCAAGCATCCAAGCACACCAATGGCAATAAATGTAAGACTAGAGGAAGATTCATTTAGTAAGTCAGTAGATCCAAAGACCTACAGAGGTATGATTGGTTCTCTACTTTACCTCCCCACCTCTAGACCAGATATTCAATATAGTGTGTGTATGTGTGCTAGATTTCAAGCCAGTCCTAAAGAAAGTCACATGTTAGCTGTCAAAAGGATTTTTAAATATCTTGTTGGAACATGTGAACTTGGAATTTGGTATCATGTTGGTTGCAAGTTAGATTTAACTGCTTATTGTGATGCTGATTATGTTGGTTGTAAGCTTGATAGAAAAAATACTAGTGGTTTGTGTTTATATCTAGGTGGATGCTTATTTCTTGGGCTTCCAAAAAGTAATATTTAGTAGCTCTATCCACTACAGAGGCTGAATATGTTACGGCTGGTTGTTGTGGCACTCAAGTTCTTTGGGTGAAACATCAGCTCCTAGACTATAATCACAAATTGGGGTGTATTCCTATTTTGTGTGATAACACTAGTGCTATTAATTTGTCTAAAAACCCAATTCAGCATTCACGAATAAAGCATATTGAAATAAGGCACCATTTTCTAAGGGATGAGTCGCTAAGAAATCTTTTGAACTTCACTTCATTGAAACTGAAAAACAAATTGCAATATTTTCACTAAGCCTCTTCCAGAAAACAAATTCTCATCTTTAAGAAGAGAGCTTGGTTTGTGCAAATTTTCACATTCTTGATATCTTCTATCTCTTTTTGCAAATAAAATTCTTCCTGTTCTTGCAAATAAATTCCTCACTCTCACATTGCATTGGCATTCTTGGTATATCAAATGGTGATTTGAAGAAAGACAAGTCAGGCTTGTCTGGACACTTTCACTATGCGTGAGTATATGTCTCTGCCAAGTATCAAGAGTCTTGTATGCAAGTGTTGAGGGGGAGTCTCTGTCTTTCAATAAAATATTCTTGTTCATTCTATTTTCACTTCATACCATTCCTATTTCTTCAATAATCCTCATGTTCACCTTGTGAGAGGGAGATACATGAAAGGGGGAGTCATTGTTACATTCCTTGACCTTACTGTCTATCTTGAACCCCAAAATTATCAGAATTTTTGAGTCATTGTGCTATTTTCTTATGAAAGAATTAAGACATTGAAACTAACCTCATTGTGCATTTAGTTTAATTCCAAAGATTCATTATCATTTCAAGGTTAAGCAATCTTAATACTGAATGTCTTTAAAGTGACTTACAAAACACTTGTAGGCACATGAGTGGCTTTACTATTTAACATGTGCATGTTTAAGCTTCATTTTTACCACATGTTAAGAATATTTTTTCTAAATTCGTAGTCATTACTTGTCTGGTCAAAGCAAAAATATTCTTGCAAAACATCAAAAAAAATGATCAACAATCTGGAAAGATACAAATAGAGCAATGCAAATTCTTGAACCACTGAGTAACCGGGCCATTTCACCTAAAAGTGATTTGTTTCGCGTCAAAAAGTGGAAATCAAAATTTTCAACTCTATATAAGATAATGAAAGTTAAACCACTAACTAATCAGGAGGTCTTACATCTAATCAATGTGATCTCTTGCACTGAAAAGTGAGATTTAACTAATTTATTCTTGTATTTTTTCCCAGTTAAAAATGAAAGAAAATCAAATTGACAGGATGGAAAAGCTTAAGACCTTAATAAAGTTCATGTATACTGAGTTTAGAACTATTATTCTACATTGTGTTAAAATTAAAGCTCCTAACATCCTTGTTAAATACTTCTGCTCACTCATATAGGTCACTTTACTTCACATTTGCATCATTATTTTAACTACATTCAGATCATTATATCTTGTAATACCTTGTGTTGAGTGTGTCTTTGTGGTTAAACTTTGTTGCACAATAACCAAAACACAATAAATTCTCTCATTTGACAATATCACTTTGCCTCACTTATTTTGATTATTTCTGACCATTCATTTCCTACATTTCATTTCTTGATGTCCTACAATCATTGTTTCTCTCTCTTATCTATCTTTTTGATGTTGTCAAAAAGGGGGAGAAAGTTCTGTAAAGCGGAGAAAGTTTCTTATGGGAGAAAGTGTTAGTTATGGGTGTCCTCAAGCCAATCAAAACTTGTACAATCTTGTTCTTTAATAATAATAATAAGACTTTTATATTCATTATATGTAATTCGTTTATCGTTTCATTATGAAGTCCATGAATATGCGCAATGGATATTAATTATGATGAGATCATAACAATGGGATTAATGTCCTTTAAACGCATATTGTTAATTGTTCCTAGTCGGGGGATATTCGAGAAGGACATCGGATCTCCGGTTAGACTAGTACAGGTTGCACCTACTCATATGATGAGGGTGACTGGTCTCATAGTCACTTGTGTGGAGACACTAAGGTGAATCTATAGGTGCTCATTGGAGAATGAGTTCACTGAACTGATCCGTTATAAATCGTTGGATGGTAATGTTACCTAACTGTCAACCAGCTAGATTCATTGTCACAGTGGCGTGATTGGTTCTTAGACCTGAGACACCAAGGACACCATGTTGGTGGACTTCTGGGTTTTGACCTTAACTTATAGATCTCTAGCCATGAGGTCTAAATTAGTTAAGTGTTCGGATCTAGCGGAATGCCTTCGAAGGTGATTGTGTGGTCAATATGGGATCGCTCGCTCTCGGTAATAAGAGAGTGAATGCTCTAAGGAAAGATACCTGATAGTCCCTGGCCAGGGCATGACTACTTATTAGAAAAGGAGATTTTTTATATTGTTATGCAGCATCTAAACCAAGTGAGTGCACACATTAGGGTTTGACAGTTGACCATACCCTAAGTGCACTCGGGAGCATTGTACGAGCGAAGGATTATAGTCACGTGGTAACTGTTGACATAAAGGGTTCCTTGATTGGGTTGCTGAACCCCAATGCTTTCTAGGATCAAGTGGTGTTGCTTGGCACCCAACTTGATTAGAATCCCGGTCAATTATCGTGAGATGATAATCAATTGTGTAATTAATTAGTATGAGTTATTAATTAATTACAGTAAGTCAATAAATAGTTATTGGACTTAATGTGCTGAAAACTAGACTAGCACTTGCGCCTAGAGGGTCACACGCAATAGAATTCCGAGCAGACTGGGAAGGATGGACGTTATAGATAATAACTGGCTTTTTGTGAAAAACAGCAGTGTCTATAAATACACGTGGAGAGTCAAACCCTGGCCCAAGCTCCAGGTCTTCTCTCTGGCCGCCTCCTCCTCTCTCTCCTAGGGCGCCCCCACCTCTTCTCTCTCCTGGCACATGGTGGAGCTGAGATCCGGGAGACGTGTGGAGACTGAGGAGATCCCGTCTGCGTCTGGAGTTCGCGTGGATACATCTAGAGGCCGGACACCTGAACGGCTTGAAGCACCAGTGCCTCCAACGCTACCACCTCCCCGGGTTCGGAAGTTTCGCAACCTCGTAAAGGTAAAGATCGGATCTTCCTACGTGCGGGTTCTCCGTTTTTGTTCAATTCCGATCGTCGGCAATGATATCTACCGGAGGGAATCGCGTTTCCTCTGCACTCTGTATGATTCCTTACAGTGGTATCAGAACCAGGTTGCTGGCTCGATCAGAATCGGCGCCATTTGGATGTTATTTCGCGTTCTCATGAATTGCCTAGTTTGCTGCGTTCTTGGGTCGCACATGGGATGTGCACTTCCTGTTTGGTACATGGGAATCGTTACCTGTACCAAGGATCATGAAGAACCCTTTGTGGCGTCATTTGGTCCTCTGTAGAGGTCACACGGCCCTCTGCAAGATGCCGCCACCATGCTTCTTGGACGGTCCAGGAAGGGGCGCCTTCTACAATTTTTGAGGTTTTTCGGGATTTTTCGGACATTTGGGGCGTTGGGAGGCGGCCTCCGCGCCGCCGGCACTGTCCGCGGCCGCCGGTGGCTGCGCGGGGGCCAGCGGGGCCGCCCTGCGCCGGAGGGCAGCGGCGGCTAGGGTTTAACCCTAGCCGCGTGCCCCTTCCGTTCGGGCGGAGGGGGCGACCCCACGCGGGCTGCGCGCGGGTTCCCCGCGGACCGCGCGTGGGTCTGCCAGCGGGTAAGTCTCGGGCGGCCCCCGCAGGTCCCGCGTGGGGCGCGGTCGGATCCGGCCCACGCCGGATCCGACCGGCCCATTTCCCCCCCCCCCCCCCCCTTTTTAAGTTTCTTAAATGTTTTTAAATTGTTCAAAAGGCATAAAAATTCTTAAAAATACCAAAAAATTATGAAAATTAGTTTTAAGAGTTTTAAAAATGTTTTAACTCTCTGTTAAATTATTTTTCATATGTTTGACCCCTTCTTAATTAGTTTAAGGGAATTCTAAAATTGTTTTAGTTATTTCCTCTCATCTAATTAATGCATGTTAATTATTTAAGAATGTGATTCTTGTTAAATAATTAACAGTAAATTTTGGCGGATTCATGCTGTAACAGTGAATGGCGTTTATCTAATGTTGATTAGATGTTTTCCATATTAGCTAAATTGTTTTAGTTAAATGGTTTTCAAAATATAATATTATATTTTGAAATAAAAGTTATTTCAGAAGTAATTATGTGATAATCGCCTATTGGTGCATGTGATGTGTTGATGTGTGGATGGATGATCATGGACCTAGATATCATGTGATGTTTTTATGGTTATGGCATGTGATGTAATTTATGAGGACTGCGTGCCTCCCTCTCTCCCTCTATTAAATCCGGGCTATACATTCTATCTCCCTCCTGTTATGTACTCCCCTTGACTTGTTCAAGGTTTTTTATTATTATCTGATGTATATTTATGGGCCTGCGAGCCAATTTAATGTTACTTGTAATTTTAAGAAGCAGATTGGCATAGATGGAGGACAGTACCATGCAAGACCTTCATGGAGATAGAGTTACATCAAGCAAGAGCATACGATGTGGGGCTGCCATATGTTTGCCATGTTTGTGGATTACCAACTGGCTCTGGTAATGCCACTCTAGGTTAAAGTCCATGATCATCCATCGTATTTCTTCATATATATGATATATGTGGAATGTGCTATGATATATATAATTAAATATATATGATATTCCAAATTCTATATATCAATAGCACGTAGATATAGAGACCAAGATAAAATATGATAAAATCCCTCCTCGTTCAAACTTTAAGTCGTAGCGTAATCATTTAGAATGAATCACGTGGCCCTCCATCATTATAGTTTTAGGATTGCCATTAGATTGGGCAAGTTTGTTGTGCTATCCACAAGGCTTGTCAAATCTGATGACAAACTAAAACTATGGCATGGTGATGCCTTAAACGGGGTAGAGGAACGGTGTAGCTTTGTTGTGCTATCCACAAGGGCTACATCCAAATCTATGCTCGTTACGTAATGATGGTACTGCTTAAACTGGATTAATGACTTGTTGTGCTATCCACAAGGTCATTAAAATTCAAGGCCGAAATAAGATCGGATATTACAAGAGTTGAAAGTGTCAAGAGTTGACTGATTTCAGATCATAGTATGGTTTGTTGTGCTATCCACAAGATCATGCTATGAGTCTGTAAGATTCCGATCCCCACTAGGAGACCGTCGGTGTCTCCCATTCTGTATATCTGAGGGTTATACAGTCTGTCGAAAAATAGTGGGAGCTAATCTTGATTAAAGTCCTAATCTAGATTTAATTATTATTATGAACATCTGCTAGTTGTGTTTACATTTCCTTTATAGGAAAAATGTCGTCGGGTAACCCACTCCGTGGCATACTGGATGCCAACAAATTGACAGGCCCGAACTACTCGGATTGGCTCAGGAACCTGAAGATTGTCCTCAGGTCTGAGCGCATTTCCTATGTCCTGGAGGGTGAGATCCACGCTGAACCACCTCTAGATGCACCTGAAGGGGAAACACTTGAATTTGCAAAGTGGAAGGAGGATTCCACTCTGGCCCAATGCTACATGCTTGCCTCAATGAGCAATGAGTTGCAAAGGCAGTATGAGAACATGGATGCTAGATCCATCATGCAGCACTTGCAGGAGCTCTTTGAAGAGCAGAGTAGGGTAGAGAGATATGAGATATCCAAGGCCCTGTTCAGAGCTCGCATGGCAGAGGGGTCTTCAGTACAGACTCATGTGCTGAAGATGATAGAGTGGATTGAGAGGCTCGAGGGGCTTGGTTTTCCTCTTTACAAGGAGCTGAGCACAGACCTCATTCTCCAGTCACTTCCAGATTCATATTCCCAGTTCATTGTAACTTTACAATGAACAAGATTGAGGTGAGTTTAGTTGAGATGCTCAACATGCTGAAGACTGTTGAGGGCAACCTTAAGAAGGAAAAGCCCACTGTTCTCATGGTTGGAAAGTCCAACAAGAAGAGGAGAGCAGTGCAAGCCTTTAAGAAAGGCAATGCAAAGAAGCAGTCCAAGCAAAAACAAAAGAAGGACATAAGCAAAGGAGAAGAAAAGGGCGAGTGCTTCCACTGTAAGAAAAGGGACACTGGAAAAGAAATTGCAAGGACTACCTTGCAATGAAGGCTCAGGAGAAGCAGAAGCTTGGCGAAGCTTCAGGTACTGACAAGTAGAAGGAAGCTGAGCAAGGGCGAGATGAACTTGATGCTTGGAAATGGCGCAAGTGTTGCTGCACATACTGTGGGGACAGTGAAGCTCAATTTACCCTCAGGAGATTTACTTTCATTAGATGATGCTACTTTGTGCATAGCATTATGAAGAACATTATTTCTGTTTCTTGTTTAGACAGAATTGGATACAAGTTTACCATTGAGAACAATAGTTGTTCAGTTTATTTGAGAAATAAACTAGTTGCTTTAGAAATTTGGTAAATGGTTTGTATCTACTTGATGTTTCTTATGAAAATCTCCATGTTGATGTTTCTCTTAAGAGAAGTAAGAATAGTGTGAACACTGCCTACTTGTGGCATTGTAGGCTTGGTCACATTGGCGAGAATAGGCTTCAAAAGTTGCATAAGAATGGATACTTGGATCCATTTGAATATGAATCATATGCAACTTGCGAATCCTGTTTAATGGGTAAGTTGACCAAATCTCCTTTTAGTGGACATGGGGATAGGGCCAAGGACATATTGGAACTAATACACTCGGATGTATGTGGTCCAATGTCTACCCAAGCCAAGGGTGGCTACTCATACTTCATTACATTCACGGATGACTATTCAAGGTTCGGATTTGTTTAATTAATGAAGTACAAATCAGAAGCTTTTGGAAGTTCCAAGAATTTAAGAATGAAGTTGAGAAGCAAACTGGAAAAAGCATTAAAATCCTATAGTCAGACCGAGGAGGCGAATACTTGAGTACAGAGTTCACACAATTCTTAAGGATAATGGTGTCCTTTCTCAATGGACTCCTCCCTATACACCACAGATGAATGGTGTGTCGGAAAGGAGGAATCTCACCTTGTTGGACATGGTACGATCCATGATGAGCCGTTCACAGTTACCAGTTTCCCTATGGGGATATGCGCTAGAGTCAGTGGCATATCTATTGAACAGGGTTCCCAGTAAATCTGTGTCTTCTACTCCATATGAGATATGGAAGGGTAGAAAGCCTGATTTTAAACATGTTAAAATCTGGGGCTGTCCTGCCCATGTGAAGAGACACGACCCAGATAAACTGGAATCCAGAACCGATAAATGCAGGTTTGTTGGATACCCAAAAGAAACATTTGGGTACTACTTTTACCATCCTAGTGAACAAAGAGTGTTTGTCGCCAGGAGAGCTGTCTTCTTGGAAGAGGAGTACCTTACCTAGGAGGACAGTGGGAGTAAGGTAGATCTAGAAAAGGTTCTAGATCCACAAACTGTGCAAAGTCCACCAGATGATACATCAGTTCTGGAACCTGTTCATGATTATACACACGTTCAGTGTAGGTCTGGTAGAGTACCTAGACAGCCTAAAAGATATGTTGGACATATCAGTGAAGGCATGTCTTATAATGAGGATGATGATCCAAAGACCTACCAAGAGGCTATTGATAGTCCTCAGTCAAGGAATTGGCGAGATGCCATGAATTCTGAGATGCAGTGCATGTACACCAACCAAGTTCGGAACTTGGTAGACTTGCCTGAAGGTATTGTACCTATTGGGTGCAAGTGGATCTTTAAGAGAACGGTGCAGATGGACAGATCGACACTTATAAGGCAAGGTTGGTGGCCAAGGGGTATCGTCAAAGGCAAGGAATTGACAATGACGAAACTTTCTCACCAATTGTTATGATCAAGTCGATCAGAATTCTTCTCGCCATTGTTGCATACTTTGATTACGAGATCTAGCAGATGGATGTAAAAACTGCTTTCCTCAATGGAAACATTGAGGAAGAAGTGTATATGATACTGCCTGAGGGTTTTACATCCAAAGAGTGTCCAGATAAAGTATGCAAGCTTCAAAGATCCATCTATGGATTGAAGCAAGCTTCTCATAGTTGGAACATAAGGTTTGATGAGGCCATCAAATCTTATGACTTCATTAAGAATGAAGATGAACCATGTGTGTATAAGAAAATCAGTGGGAGTGCTATCATTTTTCTCATACTTTACGTCGATGACATCTTGCTCATTGGGAATGATGTAGGGATGTTATCATCTGTAAAGGTATGGTTGTCAAAGAACTTCTCCATGAAGGATTTGGGAGAAGCATCCTACGTATTGGGAATACGTATCTATAGAGATAGATCTAGGAGGATGCTTGGCTTGACCCAATCCACGTACATAGATACCATTGTCAAAAGGTTTGGCATGGAAAATTCCAAGAGAGGTCTTGTACCAATGAGACATGGGATTAATCTCTCTAAGGAGCAGTCTCCTAAGACTCCTGAAGAGAGGGCAGTCATGGATAGAGTCCCCTATTCTTAGCTATAGGGTCTATCATGTATGCCATGCTATGTACAACGCCTGATGTAGCATTTGCTCTAAGTGTTACGAGCAGATATCAGGAAAATCCAGGTGAAACACACTGGATGGCAGTGAAATGTATCCTTAAGTACTTGAGAAGTACTAAGGATATATTCTGGATTATGGCGGAGGGACTTGAAACTTCGGGCATATACTGACTCGAGTTTCCAGTCAGATCCAGAAGATAGCAAGTCTACATCTGGGTTTGTGTTCACCTTAAATGAGGTGCAGTGAGCTGGAAGAGTTCCAAGCAAGAAACCACTGTAGACTCGACGACAGAAGCTGAGTACATTACTGCAGCTGAAGCCGCTAAGGAGGCAGTATGGATGAAGAAGTTCATCACCGACCTTGGTGTGGTGCCGGGTGACCTAATCTGATCCCATTGCTGTGTGACAACAATGGGGCCATTGCGCAAGCGAAAGAGCCGCGGTCTCATCAGAAGTCAAAGCACATTTTGAGGCGATTTCACCTGATCAGGGAAATCATCAATAGAGGAGATGTACTGGTGGAAAGAGTTCCTTCAGTTGACAACATTGTAGATCCACTAACGAAGCCTCTGACTCAAATTGTGTTTGAGCGCCACCTAGAGTCTGGGTTTAAGACATAAAGGTGATTGGCTTTAGTCAAAGTGGGAGATTGTTAGTTATGGGTGTCCTCAGGCCAATCATAACTTGTACAATCTTGTTCTTTAATAATAATAATAAGGCTTTTATATTCATTATGTGTAATTCGTTTATCATTTCATTATGAAGTCTATGAATATGCGCAATGGATATTAATTATGATGATCATAACAATGGGATTAATGTCCTTTAAATGCATATTCTAATTGTTCCTAGTCGGAGGATATTCGAGAAGGACATCGATATCCGGTTAGACTAGTACAGGTTGCACCTGCTCTTATGATGAGGGTGACTGGTCTCATAGTCACTTGTGTGGAGACACTAAGGTGAATCTATAGGTGCTCATTGGAGAATGAGTTCACTGAACTGATCCGTTATGAATCGCTGGATGGTAATGTTACCTAACTGTCAACCAGCTAGATTCATTGTCACAGTGGCTTGATTGGTTCTTAGACCTGAGACACCAGGGACACCTTGTTGGTGGACTTCTGGGTTTTGACCTTAACTTATAGATCTCTAGCCATGAGGTCTTAATAGTTAAGTTCGGATCTAGCGGAATACCTTCGAAGGTGATTGTGTGGTCAATATGGGATCGCTCGCTCTCGGTAACAAGAGAGTGAATGCTCTAAGGAAAGATGTCTGATAGTCCCTGGCCAGGGCATGACTACTTTCAGAAAAGGAGTTTTCTGATATTGTTTTGCGACATCTAAACCATGTGAGTGCACACATTAGGGTTTGACAGTGGCCATACCCTAAGTGCACTCGGGAGCATTATACGAGCGATGGATTATAGTCACGTGGTAACTGTTGACAGAAAGGGTTCCTTGTTGGGTTGCTGAAGCCAATGCTTTCCAGAATAAAGTGGTGTTGCTTGGCACCCAACTTGATTGGAAGCCCGATCAATTATCGTGAGATGATAATCGATTGTGTAATTAATTAATTTGAGTTATTAATTAATTACAATAAGTCAATAAAGAGTTATTGGACTTAATGGGCTGAAAACTGGACTAGCACTTGGCCCTAGAGGGTCACACTCAATAGAATCCGAGCAGACTAGGAAGATGGACGTTATAGACAATAACTGGTTTTTGTGAAAAACTGTAGTGTCTATAAATACACGTGGAGAGTCAAACCCTGGCCCAAGTTCCAGTCTTCTCTCCTGGCCGCCTCCTCCTCTCTCTCCTAGGGCGCCCCCACCTCTTCTCTCTCCTGGCACATGGTAGAGCTGAGATTCGGGAGACGCTTGAGACCGAGGAGATCCCCCTGCGTCTGGAGTTCGCGTGGATACGTCTAGAGGCTGGACACCTGAACGGCTTGAAGCACCAGCACCTCCTGCACTACCACCTCCCTGGGTTCGGGAGTTTCACAACCCCAGAAAGGTAAAGATCGGATCTTCCTATGCACAGGTTCTCTGTTTTTGTTCAATTCTGACCGCCGGCAACGATATCTACCGGGAGGGATCGCGCTTTCCACTGCGCTCTAATCGTTCCTTACAGAAAGTTCAAAGGGTGAATATGATCTGGGGGAATTATTGCAGTCAAGGGAGTTAGGATATTGTGAGTTTGTGCATATTTTTGTCATCATCAAAAATGGGGAGAATGTTGGGTTGAGTGTGTTTTGAAATTTCTAAAGATGTATTTTAATGATGACCATGACATCACTCATTCCTTGATTTTGATGATGACATATTGAACATGTTATACATTTTATACATATCACAACAATGCTTACAACATATTTTTGATGTTAATATCTCACATTTTAATGATAATATCTTGTATTAATGGTTTACACTTTATATTTTCAGGTTTACACAAATTTGTCACAGTGGTGTCGACACAGTCCACATGTGTGTCGATACTAGTTCACTGTCCTAGAAGCCTGTTCTGAAGTAGTAGCCAATGGTGTCGACATAGTCTGCCTGTGTGTCGACATAGTTTGCCTGTAGTGTCGACACAGTGCACCTATGTGTCGACACTAGTTCACTGTCCCAAAAGCCTGTTCTGAAGCAGTAGCCAATGGTGTCGACACAGTCTGCCTGTGTGTCGACACACTTCGACTAAAACTCAAAAAATGTGAATTTTTTTGGACACATGCTGCTTAAGAATCAAAGGATTTGACTTAGATTTTCGTGCCCATGCACCCAAGCCACCTTATAGACATATGGGGCTATAATACCCATGATTCTTGTGCTCCAAAGAGGGGGGGAGCCCATACACTTCCAGAAGAAGCTTTTTGGCAGAAAAAAGGGGTTTTCCAGATCTGGCTCCATCTCCAGAAGCTTCCGACCATCCTTTCAAGAGGAAGGACTTGGGAATCAAGGGGAATCTCTGGAGAGAAGTTTATTGTGCTAGGAAAGGGAGCAAATCCAACTATAGAGGAGTAGTAGAAGAAGGATTTCTGGCGTTTCATGCCAAAAAAGTAGAGTATCGCCGATTGAGGAGATCTCCATCGAATTCCATCAAGGCTCCTCAATTCAAGCATTTGCAAGACTTTTTTACCGAAGAACATCCAATTCATACCTCTTTCACCCAATTCTTGGAGTGTTCATCTTATTTCTTCTTGTGAGATCTGTGCATGAAGTTCTGTACAGATTTCTGAGTTTATTGAGTCTGTGAATCAGATCATTACTAGAGGATCTGATTCTTTCATGTTTGATCTAGCTTTTGTATTGTGAGCCGTCGAGCTCTGGTTTGTGAGTCTTCACACTCACTGTGTGGTTTGAGCCATCATGCTCAATTTGGAGTCGTTGTGCTCCGGTTGTTGTTTGAGCCATCGTGCTCATTTTGTGAGTCGTTGAATTCAAGGTTGTGTGTTGAGCCGTCGTGCTCAAGGGTGTTTGGAGTCGTCGTGCTCCGGTGTGAGTTGTACTTTTTTGAGTAGTGGCCTCACTGTGTGAGAGGTGGATGTAGGAATCACTGGTGTGATTTCCGAACCACCTAAAAATCCTTTGTGCAATGGTTTGATCTGCTTGTCTGCGCTAGATATTGCATAGGATTTCGCTTAAACACTAAGTGTTTAATTGCTTCACACATCATCTACACACACCCACACTTCAGATCATAAATTGTTTGTTTGAATTGATCTCTGATTCGAAGTAATTTTGAATTGCTTAAGCTTCCGCATTAATTGGTGATTAGATCTATTCAACCCCCCCTTCTAGATCTGATCCATCCACCTATTCGATCCTACACAATGACGGTCCGTCCCATCGAGATTTTAATTTACCTGGAAATAAGCGCAGTCTAGAGCTAAAGAGCCAGACTTTTGGTCAGGTGGATGGAAGGATTTCCTCAAAATGTGTTTGTCATGAAACATTTTGGTCTTGGCTTTATATATCTTGGAATTCTCATAGGCTTCATTACGCAATTCCTCAAGCTCATGCGGTTGGAGGGCTCTATGTGATCCAGCTTGGGCTAAGTCAAGATTGAATTGTTTAATAGCCCAATAAGCCCTATGCTCTAACTCAACAGGGAGGTGACATGCTTTACCAAAATCAACCTATAGGGAGACATGCCAATGGGAGTCTTATATGTAGTCCGATAGGCCCACAAAGCATCATCCAATCTTTCTGACCAATCTTTCCTATCGAGCCTAACAGTCTTTTGGAGAATGTTCTTGATCTCCCTATTGGACACTTCCACCTGGCCACTCGTTTGGGGATGGTAGGGGGTGGCAATTTTGTGAGTTATCCCATATCTTTTAAGCAAAGCTCGAAATTGGGAATGAGTGAAATGAGACCCTATCACTTATAATAGTCCGATGACACCCAAACCTGGAGAATATATACCTATGCACAATTTCATGACAACCTTATGATCATTAGTGCGGGTGGCAATGGCCTCAATCCTTTATACACATAATCAACAGCCACAAGGATATACTCATTGCCAAGGATGAAGGAAATGGGCCATAAATCTATTCCCTAGACATCAAAAATTTCCACCACCAAAATGGGGTTGAGTGGCATCATGTCTCTCCTAGAATTGTTGCCTACTGCTTGGCATCTCAGAAAGGTCTTACTGAATTCATAAGCATCCTTGAACAATGTGGGCTAGTGAAACCCACTTTGTTAGACTTGGCATAGTTTTCTTCCTCGAGAAGTGTCCCCCACAAGCAGAGTGTGACAGAAATTTAAGATGCTTTGTTGCTCTTCCTCAGAGACACATCTCCTAATGACTTGGTCTGGACCCATGTGGAATAGTTCCGGGTCGTCCCAAAAGTAATGTTTCACTTTGGACAAGAAGTGCTCCCTCGCATGTTTGGACCAACCTATAGGAAGTTGACCCACCGCGAGGTAGTTGACTATGTGAGCATACCACGGGGGTGTGTTGTGAAAGACAGCGAGGAGATGTTCATCAGAAAAAGAATCATGCATAGGATCACTTTCTGGAATGACAATCTGAGAGAGATGATCAGCAACAACATTCTCAGAACCTTTCTTATCCCGGATCTCCAGATTGAATTCTTGAAGGAGAAGGATCCATCTAATGAGCCTTGGTTTGGAATCCTTCTTAGTTAAGAGATGTTTTAAGTTGAGTGATCTGAGTAGATGATGACCTTTGCCCTAAAGATATGATCAAAATTTTTCTAGGGTGAAGACAACATCAAGAAGTTCCTTTTCTGTGGTGGTGTAGTGCAATTGAGCATTAGCCAGGGTGCGACTTGCATAATAAATCACAACAGGGCGTTTGTCAATCCTTTGACCCAGAACAGCGCCCATGGCATAAGCGGAAGCATCACACATGATCTCAAAGGGCAGTGACCAATCAGGGGATTGAAGAATAGGAGCTTTGGTCAGAGCCTCTTTTAAAGTAGTGAAGGCCTCCAAGCAAGAGTCATCAAGTTAGAATGGGACATCCTTGGCCAAGAGAAGAGTTAAAGGTCGGGCAATTTTTGAAAAATTATGTATGAACCAGCGATAGAAACCGGCATGGCCAAGAAATGAGCGGATTTGTTTCACAGAGGTAGGAGGAGGAAGATTAGAGATGAGGTCAATTTTAGCTCTATCCACCTCTATACCTCGCTCAGACATAATATGGCCTAAGACTATACCCTCTTGTACCATAAAATGACTCTTCTCCCAACTGAGCACCAGATTTGTTCCACACATCTAACTAGTACTTTCTTCAGATTTCCAAACAATTTTCAATGAATCCCCATAGATAGAAAAATCATCCATGAAAATTTCAAGAAATTCTCCCACCATATCAGAAATGATTGCCATCATGCACCTTTGAAAAGTAGCTGGCGCATTGCAAAGTCCAAATGGCATTCTCCTAAAGGCAAAAGTGCCATATGGGCATGTGAAAATTGTCTTTTCTTGATCCTCTGGGTAGATTACCAGTTGATTGTACGCAGAATACCCATCTAAAAAACAAAAAAAATCTTTTACCTGTCAGCTTCTCCAGAAATTGATCCAAAAATGGGAGTGGAAAGTGATCTTTTTTTGTCATGGCATTAAGCTTCCTATAATCTATGCACACTCTCCACCCCGTGGTAAGCCTTGTGGGTATCTTCTCTCCTTGGTCATTGTTACCACTGTCACCCCAGACTTCTTAGGGACCACTTGGGTTGGGCTGACCCATTGGCTATCTGAGATGGGGTAAGCAATCCCTGCATCAAGCCACTAAATCACTTCCTTTTTCACAACCTCCTTCATTTTTGGATTCATCTCCTTTATGTCACCCGACTTGGTTTGGCATTGTCCTCTAAATAATGTGGTGCATGCAAATAGATGGACTTATCCCTTTAAGATCGGCCACTGTCCAACCTATGGCTCCCCTATGATCTTTCAAGACTCCTACCAATTGATCCTCTTGGCTGGGGGTAAGGTTGGAAGTAATGATACTGGAAGAGCCATTTGGGGCCTAGAAAGACATACTTCAGAGAGTCAGGAAGAGGTTTCAACTTAAGATTCGGAGGACTTTCATGTGAAGGTAGTGCTGGTTCAGATTGCAAGGCCGGTAGAGGTTCGACCATGGACCAAGGTGCCAGGTGGAGTGGTGAGTCATGTAGAGCTTGGGCCTCTTCTAATTGATTAATATCCACGCCATCATCGAGGAGATCAGAGAAGATGTCTATGGAATGACATTCTTCATCTTGGTTTGGTATTTAGAGGCTCTAAACACATTAAGAGAAACCTTCTATCCTCCAAATGTGATGTCCATCATCCCTATAGCACAATTGATATTAGCTTTAGCAGTAGAGAGGAAGGGACGACCAAGAATGATTGGGGTGTGCCTTAATTCTTGGGAGGCGACCATATCCAAAATGAGGAATCCACAAGGAAGTAACAATCATTGACCTTAACAATCACATCTTCTATCATCCCTGTGGAGTCTTGACTGAATGATTAGCTAGCTGCAGAATAATAGAGGTAGGTTTGAGCTCCCCTATATCAAATTGTTCATAGATAAAGGTGGGCAGGAGATTGACACTAGCCCCTAAGTCAAGAAGGGCACGGTCAAAGGTTATTCCACCAATATCACATAAAATGAGTGAGCGCTAGGATCCTTGAGTTTCCTAGGGAGGGGGTTTATCAAGACAACACTAACATCCTCAGATAACGAATCTTCTTAGGGGCTGTCTTAGATTCCCTTCTAGGAGTGCAAAGTTCTTTAAGAAATTTGGCATAAGTTGGGACATGCTCAATGGCATCGAGGAGTGGAATGTTGATGTGGACTTGTTTGAACAATTCCATTAGCTCCTCCTTTTGGGCCAATCCTTCTTCTGTTGGGCTTCTCTTCTAAGGCTTTTGGAAAAGGCACTTTTGGTTGATAAGAATTTGGATCCATTGGGGCCTTCCCTTTCCTTCGATCACCTCCCCCTAGTTCAGCTTGGATGGGTTCTTCTTCGCCATCACTCCCCTCTTCTTGGGCTTCTTGAGCAATGGCTTCTCTAACCTCCTTTTCTTTGTGTGGGTTTTCCAGCACTTTCCCACTTCTTAAACTTGAGATGGCCTTAATGTTTTCAAATTGAGGCCCTTTTGGTTGGGCTTGTTGACCAGGTTGAGGTAAGAGCCCTGTTTGAGGATTGAAGCCCGGTGGTGGTTTCTTGGGTTAGCCACTGGTTGGCTAGGCAATTGGCCCACTTCCCTCTCATGGAAGTTTCAGCCATCTAGCCCAATTGAGCCTCGAGCTTGGCCATGGTTTGTTGGTTCGTAGCCAAGAGTTGTTGTTGTTGGTCCAAGATGATTTGTTGAAGCTGAGTAAATTGTTCCTCAAAATTTGATTGAGGAGGCTGTTGATAAATGGGCTGACTTTGTTTGAATTGAGGAGAGTAGTGAGTTGTTGAAGAGAATTGGACCTGAGGTCCTCTGGTGTGAGTTGTTGAAGAGAATCGGGGCTGAGGTCCTTTGGTGTAGACATTCCCATAAGAGTTGGGTTGGGCCTGGAACTGATTGTGGAAAGATTATTTTTGGGCTTGATAATTGGAGGGGTTTGGTTTTTGAGGTGGAGCTTGGTGATCTTTCCAAGAAAATTGGGGTGATTTCTCCAACTTGGATTATATGAATTAGAGAATGGGTCTACATTGGGCTTGGAGAACCCTTGAGCTGCTTGGACTTGTTCTTGAATAAAAGGGGGAAGTTGGCTACTGTTGGACAGTCATTGATAGGTGCATAGGACTGGCACACAACTACAAACCTCCTGAGCATAATGGTCTTGGTTGACAAAAGGGCTTGATGTTGAAGGGCCTATGGGCTCATGGTGGGTCTTAGAAAGGATTTGATCCATCTTTTGGGCCAGCATAGCAACAGTTTGGGCCATGGTATCCACTTTGTCCCATTTTTGGCCATGAAGTTGGTCTCAAATCTCGAGTCAAGCTCAGCTCTAATCTTGACCTCATGTAGCCCAGCCCATTTGGAGGGTCCAGCAGACCTCTCATAAGAAGATAAAGAGGTATGATTTATAGAGTTTTCACTCAACATTTCAAAGAGATCATAAGCCTCATCCTCACTTCTACTCATGAATGTCCCTCCACATGAAGCATCCATCATCTGTCTATATTGTTCAGTCAACCCCTCATAAAATGCTTGGACAATTTGCCATTTTGAGAAACCATGGTGGAGGCATTTTCTCAAAAGCTCTTTCAATCTTTCCCATGACTCATGAATTAATTCCCCTGGTAATTGAGAAAATCCAGTAATAGCTCTTCTCATGGTGTTGGTTCGGCCTATAGGGTAAATTTCTTTAGGAATTCTTGTTGCATTTCTGCCCAGTTCGAATGGTTTTCCCCATAGTCCCCAACCAATATTTTGCCTTATCTTTTAGAGAAAATGGGAAGAGAGTCAATCTAAGGGCCATCATAGAAATTATGAATTTTCACAGTTGAGCATATTTCCAAGAATTCATCAATATGCTTATAGGGGTCATCATTGGTATTTCCATAAAAGGATGGGAGCATTTGGATGGTGCTGACTTAATCTCATATTGGATGGCTTGATGTTGTGGGAGATGAATACAAGATGAAGGTTGATATTGATTTGGGATGAGGTAGTCCTTCATTTGTTTGGGAGGCTCTTGATGATCATGATTATCCCCATTGTGATTTGGCAATCCATTTTGATTTTTAGCCATTTGATTTTGTAGAAGATTGTGCTTTAAATGAAAGAATCTCTCAATTTCTGGGATTGGTTCTAGCAAATTAGTTTTTAGGATCTCCTACCATGCATGCACTAGGACTAAATGAGAGAAGAGAAAGAATCTTTTTTTTTAACAAAGACAAACAAGTTTCAAACAATTACCCTATTTGACCTAGAGATCTTAGACTTGAAAGTGAGATTTCTCACAAAGTGACCTAGACCAACTTAAGTCCACTATTAGGTATATCTACTGGCCAGGTAAGAGGTGGGGTAGTGGGAGGCTCCCCCTACTTTCGTAGGGACCTAATTAGAGAACCATTTTCCCGCTTAGGTTTTGCATTTTAACCTCTAGCCTTAGACACCAGTTTCTAAAACCAATTAGTAGGCCCAAGTGTACCTAAACCTCAGTGTGAACCCTAAGGCCAATGTTTACTGATTTTATTAAGGCTTGGGAATGCAAAAGATGCAGGAAATTGTGGTTTGTGGGCTAAGGAAGGGTGATCAAATCCCCACCTTATCTTGTTAGGGAAATTGCCCTTAAAATAATTCAGAAATGATGTACACACCACAAATTCAAACAAGGGGTTCTATGCAAACATGGTAATGCATGATCATGCTTTTAAGAAAGTTGCAAAATTCTCACCTTGCCTCCCGCAATCTTCGACAAAAAAAAAACTTTTCAAAAAGAAAAATTACCTAAAGATGAAAGTCTAAATGATGTATGTCCTAAATATGGAAAGTTTCTAATCTTAACGTGACATCTTTTTATTGAATTTGAATTTGAATTTTTTTTTATTATCTAAACATAGCAACTAGGAAAAGGAAACTCAATTAAGAGGGCTTTAAGGGTACTTACCTCCAATGGAATCCCTCGTTCTTTTGGAAATTAAAAGAGATAGAAACAATGAGAAAGAGAAGGAAACTCACCTCAACTTACCTTTTTATCTAATTTTTCCTGCAATTTTCGGATTTTTTTCTAATTTTTTTATTTGACACCTACAAAAGAAAGAAAATGTTAGCATGAATATATACAAAAGACACCAAGATTATAAAAACTAAAAATCTGATTCTCTGGCAACGGCGCCAAAAATTGATAGCCCACGAATGCATCGTTAAACACGTGACTAACAACCTTAAAATTATCGGCCTACACTAAATATTTTGACAATAGTTAAGTGGTGAGAGCCGAGTCGAATCCACGGAGAAATAGATTTTAGAGTTGAAAACTTTGGGTTCTTGTTTAGGAAAATAATGTGATGATATTAAAACTAACTTGCACTAAATAAATATAAACTAAGCTAAATAAATAAAGAGAGAGATATAAGAGTAACAGGAGATGAGCAAAATCACAATCAACTAAATAATAAAAGTTTAAGAACCGAATGTCTTATACTAAAAATAAATTAGCAATTTATTACAGGAAACATAAGAAGTAGAGAGAGAAATGAAGGAGAACAAGAGAGACGAGGGAGAGAAAAGTGACAGAGACGAGAAGAGAGAGAGAGACGAGCGAGAGGAGAGAGAGGGGGCGACCCGCCTCCTTCTCCATGTGCATGCATGCACGTAGAGAGGAGAGACGGAGGCGGCGTGGCAGGGGGCACGCGGCAGGGTGCGGGGGCGCCTGGCTCAGGCGGACGCAGGCGGGGCACGCGGCAGGGTGCGAGCGGCCAGGCGTGCGGGCGCACGGACGCATGGCGCGAGCGCGGAGGCGTCCACGTGAGGGGCGACAGCGGCATGGCAGGCGGGCTTGCGGGTGGGCGGGGTCGTGCAGGGGCGCTGGTAGACGTGCGTGCGGGTGCACAGACGCAGGCGGGGTCGCGCAGAGGTGTCAGGCACGAGCGAGCTGGTGGGTGAGCGCCTGCTCCTGCTGCTGCTGTCTCTCAAGAGAGAGAGCGGGCCAGACAAAGAGGAGAAGAGGAAGAAGAGAAGAGAGGGAGCAAGCAGAAGAGGAAGAGAGAAGAGAAGGGGATTGCTTGAGATGGGGGGGAAGAGAGGATGATAAGAATGAGAGAGAGCTCTCGGGAATGAGAGGAAAATTCTTTTAAAATAGATAGAGAGAAGAGACGAAAGAGGAGAGATTAAGGGGAGAGATTTTTGGAAAAAAGAGGGGAGATTTAAAAAATGAGAGGGAATTTGAAAATGGAAAAGATAGAGAGGGAAAAGAATCTCTCCTCATTCTCTTGATCCAATTAGGTTTATTGGCCAATTAAAAAACTTTATTTCTTGACTCATTAGTCCTGCAAACACAACACAAAAGAAATTTAATCAATTCTCGTACTTGAAATCAAATGATAATAGAAATTTATGAAATTATCAATTATTTTTTAATAAAATTGCACAATTATTCGTAACAATTATGTGATTATCACTCTCCTCGTCCCAAGCCTCCTTCCCTTCGTCCTCTAAGCTTCAGCCGAGTCTAGGGTTGGGTAGAGATGAATTGGGGGTGTATTTGGTTGTTTAAAGTGTCCAACACCTCTCAAACTCTTCCTTCTCCTCTAGCTACAAAATTCCCATATTTTTCTCTATTTCCTAGTATTTATCCACCTAAATATCTAGGGGAGGGGTCTAATTTCGTGGCCAAGGGGTTAAGATGGGACTAGAACTCCTTTTTAGGATAATTACAAGTTAAATAGTGATTATCCTATCCCTTTTCCATTTATTATTAATTAGGTGAGAATTTTCTTTTAATTATCTCCATCCAACTTGGGCTCTTCCCATTTAGGCCAATAACTCATATATAACTCATTAGTATAACCCATTTTCTAATTTAGCTTAATGGTTTTAATTTAATCACATTCATTCAATTTAAATTCTTATTTTATTTCAATTTAATATTATTTATCAAAAAATAAAAATCAGTGTTACTACATCTTCCCCCTCTTAAAAAGAATTTGGTCCCCAAATTCATATGATCCTTAGAGGAAGAATGACTTACTGAATAGCTCCGGGTAGTTCCGTCGCATAGTTGCTTCGGGCTCCCATGTGGCTTCTTCAATTCCATGATTACTCTAGAGCACCTTTACCACAGATATCGGTCGATTCCGAAGCTGCTGAATCTTCTTGCCTAGGATTCTAACTGGCTTCTCTTCATAGGTCATGTCATTGTGCAGGATTATATCGTCGTAGCAAATCACATGAGATGGGTCGTACATATACTTTCTCAACATCGACACATGGAAAATATTATGTACGGTGGAAAACTTAGGAGGTAGTGCTAGACGATACGCCACTTCACCAATTCTTTCCAGTACCTCAAATTGACCTATGAACATTGGCCTTAATCTGCCTTTCATCCCAAACCTTTGAAATCCTCTGGTCATGGATACTTTAATCAGCACATGATCTCCAATTTGGAATTCCAGATCCCTTCTTCTTTTGT